>PVIR01017712.1:0-34499 GCA_004026965.1 Petromus typicus | reverse complement strand
AAAAAAAAAAAAAAAAAAAAAAAGAAAGAAAGAAAGAAACCTAAATAAAATAAAAGAGCTGAGAAAGTAGCTCAATGTGTGAAAGCCCTGCATTTAATCCCAGTACTACAGAAGAAGGAGGAGGACTAGGAGGAGAAAGAGGAACAGGAGAGGGAGGAGGAGCATCTCTAGCAGCTGTAAGTGGAAGGGAAGGATAGGAGGAGAAGGAAAAGGTGGGAGGAGAGAGGAAGGAAGACAAGAGGGAGAAGAAGAAAATAAAAGAGCGGAAAGCAACTCAAGGGTTGAAGGGGAGCTCAGTGTTAGGGGGCCTGCCTAACATCTTCAGGCAGTGTGTTCAATCCCAAGTATATAAAAGAGAAAAGCATGAAGAAACCAGGTCAAGAGAAATATTTTAATGTAGAGAACTAACTACAAAGCTGCTAGAAGGGTAGAAAGCAGCAGCTTCATCAGGAGGCTTTTCCAATTTAGAGAGCTACCATAATAACAGCAGCTGCCACAGCCCTGGCTGGGGAGTCGCAGAGAAGGCACGGGTCTTGTTCCAGAGCCCACCAGGGCTGCATTAGGGCCGCTCTGTCCAAGAGAGTCTAGAACTGCAGAGGAGGAGGAGTGGTCACTGGAGAGGCTCCTTAAATCTGAGAGAGGCAGAGGGTGGAGAACATCTTCCCTCTATCCCACCTCCAATCCATCATAGCACTCCCATCCACTGAGTCTAACCAGAAACCAAAGGACAGGCAAAGCTAAAGAAGGTGTCTTCCACAGAGAAATGCAGTGATACTGCAGGCAGGTCAGGCCACAGGGTCTGGGCCTAATCCAGGACTCCTAACTACATTCCTCCCCAGATGGGCTCCTCAACCAGGGCCAGGAACCCCATCAGAGTCTAATTTCTTCATTAGTCTCTTACCGCTGCCCTGAGAGGAAGGCTTTGTTCTCCCCATTCGACAGAAGGAAGTTCATTGACCACTGACTCAAAACCACATATCAAACAGGGCTAGAAATGGTTTAGTCATTCAGTCTGTAAATACTTAATGACTATCTATCAGGGGCAGACCATTGGGTTAACAGCATGAAACAAACCCGGAATGTAGTGCTACAGGAGAGATAGCTATTAGATGAACAAGCATGTTTATGATGTGTTTGCTGAAAGTAACTTGTGTCATGAAAAATCTTCACAAATCCTGAACTTTGTTCATACATTTATCAAGTACAATTTTGCCTATTTTACTTTCTATTTTGTTAATTCTTAGTCGTGTATTTATCATCTTCCTTCTATTTTTTAGGTTTACTTCAAAGCTTCTCCTAGATATTTGAGTTGAACTTTGAACTCATTCATAGCTAAGGCTACATATTTTCCTCTGAGTGCTGCTTTTGCCACCTCTCACAACTTTTGCTCTGTTGTTCTTTCATTCTTGTATACTTCTAAACATTTTGTAATCCCCATGGTGATTCCATCTCTTTAAGTTATTTGGTAACATGTAAAAATTAAAATATATCCAGGCAGCTATAACCAAATCCCATACACTGGGTGGCTTAAGAGCAACAGAAAACTACTTCTCATAGTTCTGCAGCCTGGGATGGTCAGCATCCAGATGCAGGAAATTCTGCCTGGCAGAGGCCTGCTTCCTAACTCCCAGGTAGCATTTTCTGCTGTGTCCCCAAGCAGGCACAGGGTCAGGAGTCCCTTTTGAGTCTCTCATAAGGGCATTAATAGTGTCCACACAGCCTTCACCCTTATGACAAATCACCTCCAAAACACTCCACTGCCTCAGACCATCGCCTTAGAGGTAAAGGTTTCAACATCCTACTTTGGGGAAGACACAAACAGGCAGACTGTGGCAACTCCCAAACAAACATATCTCTTTATTGCTGATCTTTAAATTAATCGATTGTGCTCAGTGACAACAGTTAGTGTGATATGAGTCCTCTGGTATTTGCTGAAAACTTTATCCAAGATTCATTATATAAAATGTTTTATAAAAATCCATACTTCTTAGAATGTCATACATATATATTAGCTACAAGGTTATACATGTATTCTTTCATAAAACAAACATTTAATATCTGTACCATGTTGGTCAACTCCTCAATCGACAGAGATGTGTTAAGTGATGAATGTGGATTTTCCAAGTTCTCCTTGTGTGTCTGTTTCAGTCTTAAATATCTGGAAACATTTAAGTGGCTTTAAAGTTCAAGGTGCATGTTGTAGAAGAATGTTTTGTTTAGTAATTGTTAAGACTCTCAAGAGAGCAGAACATCAAGCCCAGTGCGGGGCCCCTCCAAGCCCAGGACCCTGGGCTGGGTCCCCAGGCAGGGTGGAGCTGCTTGAGAGGAAGGGCCCGAGCCCACCTTGTGAGCTTCAGAGGAACCGTTCCAAGGCCACGCTGCATCAACAAGCAGCAAGCAGTGGGAGGACCAGAGCCAGTTACTAACAACATCATTTCGTAAAACTTGCTACGTGCTCTTTGGGACTTTTTAAAATGCAAAATGCTGAAAGCTTTTATTTTTCCGTTTATTTTTAGCCAATGGAGGATTTTCCCTCTGATGAAATCTCAAGCCTTAAAAATATTTGTTTAAAGTGATCATCCAAATTTCACAGCGGACAAATGGTGTGTCCAGCATGGAGCTTTACCAAGAGAGCGTGAAGGGAAATCTAAGCTCCAAGGCAGCTGTCTCGGGTTCACACATATCATCCTTGGAAAGAAACCTCTCGGGGCTGGGAAGTAAGTGGTTTCTGTCTGGGGTTTTGGTCTGAAACCCAAAAAAGAATAATAGCATCACTGCAGAAACATTCTTGCCCAGCCCTTTGATCGTAACCGGGCAACCCCTGCCCACCCACCTTGTGCCGGCACAGTCCATACAGGGTTCCCTGTAGATTTTAACGCTGGAGTGGCAATAAAACCAGCCAGCACAATGCCTACAGAGGTCCAGAGAGGGCCCACGATTAGCCTAAAGGCCTCAGCAAATAAGTCACAAAACCCAGCCTTGCTCCTTGTCCTTTCCCCTTCTTCCTCTGTGCCTTGGTCCTCACAATTTGAAATATCATCTGCTGAAATGTGTCACACTTTTCATTTTGGTCAAGTATGAAATCTACAACATTGGACCCCACTGAGCAGAAGATGGGCAGATCTTCCAGAACCTCTCATCTAGTCCTTCACCCAGGCATCAGAGCCCCTTACTGCCTTTGCTGCCCACCAGCGGCTCAGTCTCCCTGAACACAGTGGTAATGGGCAGCTCACCTCCCTGGTGGCTCAGCTTGGCCCTGCACAGCCTTTCAGAGCCTGTGGCTGGCCTGTGCCCTCTGGCTTCACTCTCCAACAGCCATTCCCTTCTAGAAGGCAGAACCAGCTCCTTCACACTTCAGCCTAGCACAGGCCCAGAACAGATGCTCCAAGCACACTTGACAAATAATCGCAATCCTTTTAAGCCCAAATCTGCTCTCCGCAATGCCCCTAATACTTATTTCTGTAGGTCTCGAGGCCTCCGTGGGGAAAACTGTGGACTGCTGTAGGGCATTTAGTGGCCTGCTCAGTAGTCTCTTCTTCCAGCTGGACCCTGTGTCCTTGTGTTTCCTGGAATGTAGGTGCCCATTCTTTTGGAGGGGCTTACACCTGTCTGTCCTTCCTCAAAGGTGACCACCAGGGGCTGGCCCCGTACCCAAGGTTTGTGCATAGGCACAAAGTAGAGGCTCTGATGCCATGGAGTGGGGTGTGTGTATGTGTGTGTGTGTGTGTGTGTGTGTGTGTGTGTGTGTGTGTAAGAATGTGCCTCAGGGTATCCATAGCAGTGTGTGTTTGACTGTGCATAAGAATGAAACCCCATGTGAATGTTAAAAGTATGTGAGTGTGTGAACATGCGTGGATTTGTGCAAGCATGTGCCTGTGTGTTTGCTTGCAAGACCCCCACACCTGGAAGGACCATCTCCCATCAGCCACCACTGCATCTTCATGCAGGGCAGCAAGAGACACAGAAAGCTCAGAGGGACTCAATGGCAACTCTGGGTCACAAGAAGCTCGGTCAGCAGTGGAGGTGGGACTCACCCTTGAGTCTGTCATCCTCTGAGACTGGCATTCTGGGCCCAGAGGCTTGCAAGAGTTGTGTGGCTGAATAAGAGTGTGCATCTCTGTGTCCCCAAGTGTGTTAGAAAGTGGGAGTCTGTGTGTGCTGTGTGTGGACCTCCATGTCCTCTTCCAGGGCCCCCCTTACAGCATGGATGCACAGCTTTGTGGCAGACAGCCAAGCTGAATGTGGGCCCTGGCCCAGGACGTGCTCAGAGCCAGAGACCATCGCTGCCATCAGCATGCCAGCTTGTTTCGAGCTCATATCACCACAGAGCCCCCAAAACCTGCAGGAAGGGCAATTGCAAGTTGGGACTCACACAGCCCTAACCATATAGTGGGCATGACCCTGCTCCCTGTTCAGAGAAACCAAGCAGCCCTGGGGAATGTGATAGCCACATTCCCTTTGGCATCATAAAAAATAATTCTTCAAGTTAAGTTTATTGGTACATTATAGGTATACATTATGATCCCATACATCATTAGGAATTCGTACCTGTACATGATATATTTTGGTTCTTTTTTTTCATTTTCCTGCCCCGCCTTCCACTCCTCCACCCCCCACCTTTTTATAAAAGCTTTGTTTCTGTGTTTTCAATTCTTTTCTCATTTTCTTTCTCTATTTTCCTTCCCCATCTCCTTCCTAGTTCCCCTTCCCCTTTGAACTTTTTCTTCCTATTTCACAATATCTGTTATATATTCTGGTCTTCATTTACACTTTCAGTTCTCACACCAGAGAAACAACTTGGTATTTACATGTTTATCCTTACAGACAGAGGAAGTTAGGTTCCGGTGCACTGGGCGAAGGCAGCAACAATTTGTCATGCAATATTCTCTAACTCAGAGGTCAAAAGGGAATCTTTTCAACTGTCCTGGAGCCCCACACCCGGAAGGACCATCTCCCATCAGCCACCACTGCATCCTTGTGCAGGGCAGCAAGAGACACAGAAAGCTCAGAGGGACTCAATGGCAACTCTGGGTCATCAGAAGCTCGGTCAGCAGTGGAGGTGGGACTCATCCTTGAGTCTGCCATTCTCTGAGACCGGCATTCTGAGCCCAGAGGCCACCCTGGGACTCTATGTACACATCACCCCACAGAATAAAAACACGCTCAGCTGTCCTGGGCGTGAGGCAATTCACATCCCACTGCCAAGCACTGCCACCAAATCACTCTAAATTGGGCAATTAGCAGTGTGGTTTGTGAAATTAGGAACAGGATATGCTCTGACCCCTTGAACTTCTTCCCCACTGAACTCTGGTTTCAGCTGAGCTTCAGTTTTAAAAAGCATGGGGAGGTGGGGGGGGGGGCAGATAGTCCTTTCAGTCAGTTTGGCGACTTCCTGGAAAACCATTTCTGCCTGAAAAATGGAGGCCTCAAAACGAGATGCCAAAAGCAGGAGAACAAGGGAACTGTAAACCGGAAGGAACAGGAGCGCTTATGAGGTGCTCAGCTGGGGCAGATGTGGGCAGAGGTCCCCAATAGGAGATCACAACAAACAGACACAGAGGACTGTCAAACACAGGGGAGGGCGCTCAGTCTCACACCCTGAAATAAAATCTATGGGAGCCACCGCTCAGGCCAAACTCCTGCATTCAGCCCCAACAGACTGGACCAAATGGGAGTCACTCGTGCTGAAATACCACATCACCAAACCGAAACCAAGCTCTCACCTTCTGTGACCTTCTGCAAAATTACTACAGAAATAGCAGCCAGAGACCAGAATAGGCCAGTCTTAGTTAGCCCAAGAGGAAGCCCCCTGTGTTTTAACACCATGGAGAAACTATAACTTTGAAAGGCCCAGTCTGCTGTTTACTCTCTGCTTCTGTGTTCTTTGGCCCTTTGCTGCCTCCAAAGCCCAGCTCTTCTGCTCTGCTCCTCAGATCCCGAGATAGGCTGCACGCTTCTCCTTTCATGAGTCACTAAAGGACACTAGTTAGCTCTTAAGGCAAAATTTGCTGAAGTCTTTTAACTCTAATAAACTTAAGGCAAACTAAAACACTAAGAAGTTGTTTTTCCCCCAGTATACAACCATTCTTCTGGACAGGAGAAGAATCAAGGAGAAGTGGGTTTTTCCTACATTCACACTTGGGCTTAATGTGGTAACATTTTTCAGAAAGGCCACGTGGCCGTGTGTAGAAGAGGCCTTTGTTAAGATGTGGGGACATTTGACCCAGAAGTTATTTTAAGTTATTTTATCCCAAGACAACCTAAAAAGATGGAGGCAGAGTGAATATACAGAGATATTTATTCTGTTGCCACTTAGAACACTGGACAATCTGGAAAAATACTTTAAATGTTCAATGACAAATTGCTGCTCCTGCAAAGAGTAAAGCCATATAAGAAAGGATATAACAGGATTATCAGAAATGCCATGGCTGCAGACCCAGTATTGTCCCACAAGAGAAGGCCACCAATCCAGCTTGCTTGGAAGGTGCCTCATCTCCCCAGCTGGGAAGGCCTGGGGGTACAGCTGTGGCCGACACCTACAACACCGTTCAAGGCACCATGGAGTCCAAGGCTGGGAGGAAGAGCAGGGCAAGTGGCTCAGAATGTTTCACTGGCATGCAATTTGAAGCCACATGTTTTCAAATATGAGGCTAATTAAATGATTCCATCATGTCCTTGTATATTTCACCCTTGTTTACAACATCATCAACCCCACCCTGCCAATTTGAAGAGGGCTTGTGGCTCATATGAGGAATTCCTCATATAAGGAATGGTGTGAAGAGAAGCCAGAAGCCCTGGGTTTCTGTCACCTATCAGCCATGGGACCTTGGGCCACTCAGAATGCCAGGCCTTCTGAGATAACCCCAGACATGACTACTCCAAGTGGCTGACATTGCTGGTGGCTGTTTTCCCCTCTGCTGTCTTCCCCAGCAGCCATGCCATGACTCCTATAGGCATCCACAACTTTCAGCACCAATAACAGCCCAGAAAACTGAGAGAAAGAAATCATCTCAGTAAGGTCTAGAAAGGAAGTGTCGATGACACGGCAGTGTAGGTAATCTCCCAACCTGCTCTCCCTTTCTGACAAAGTAGGAGGCCTTGCCCATCAACTAGGTCACCTTCCTCCAGACCTGGCCCTTTTCCTCTGATCTGTTCCAGGAAGAAGGCAGAGCATTCTCATGAATTCCTTCCATAGTTAGAGAGTTTCACCTTGAGAACACTGAGATTCAGAAAGCAGTGCCCCAAAGGCCAGCACCTTGGCATCGTGACAGGCCTAGGAACTTCCCTCAAGACCAAGGTCACTCTGACATTCCCTATGCCACTCCAGGATACAGAGAATCTTTCTGCCAAGTTCCCTCTTCCACCACCCAGATCCTTCGAAAAGGGATACAATTGCCTTCAGTCTTCTCGCTGAAATGTCATTAACAGAGAAGATCCAACTCAGCACAGGACGAAAGCCAAGACTGTCAGCTCACCTGGACAGACTGTCACACACCACTGTCCTCTATTTTAGTCCCACTGAGAATCATTTATATTCCACTGTCTTCTCTGTGGCAGAAATTGCACATTCATGTATCTTCTCCAAGCCCAACAAGTAAAAACTCCTGCGCCGTTCCCCATACTTGTCCTCCCCTGCAGAAAACGGTATGTGTGTTTCTAAGACGTGATAGACTAGTGAGTGAGCATGCTCTTGGGATAGTTCCCCAACCACACAGTAAGTGTACACACCTTTACTCCTATTTAATCTTTGTTAGTTTCTTCTAGCAAAACAGCAGAGGACAGAGGACAAGTAGCCCTTTGCCTTATAGGCCCTTCCTAATGAGTAGCTTGCTATAGTTATGTAGTAATCACAGTATGAGAAGAAGAGAGAGGCCCACAAAAGTGCTTGAGAACCCAGAGGCAGCCAAGAGGCTTCTCAGAGCTGATGGGAGATCAGCTCTCCTGTGCAGGCGCATCTGCTCTTGTCTCTGTGCAGGATGTCTCCACCGTGCCAAGCAGAAAGCACACACCTGCAGTTTTTCACCACGGCATAGAAGAGCATCCCACAAGTTTTCAATTACAAGAAAGTTTTCACTCAAATCCCAGGAGCAGTAAACTCATTAATTTATTCAATCCAGTCTCTCTTGCTTCTTTTCTAGATTTTGAAAATTGTCATGTGTTTTTGCCCATCCTCTCCACTCAGGACTGTTTTTTTCAAAACAGTAGGGTTTTCCTCAACTTACCTTGGAAACTAAATCTCAGGAAAAGCAGCGCCTAATTCATTTTGCATGCTAAATTATTACAATCAAAAGGCAAAATTTCTACTGTGCAGCTTTAAAAACATCTGTGTTTTTCTTTTGACTTTTGGGGATAATTATCTCAGCTCATATTGTGACTGCTAATTACCAAGCTAAACTAACCTGCTGAAGGGCTGGCGGAGGGAGAGTTCTTTCTGAAGCATTTTCCCCAGAGCATGAAATCATCCAAAAATGGAAAGAGAAAACACACCAGCCCAGGCTTCTCTCCCACCTGCTCCAGGCTGGGCTCCTGCAGGGCCCTGCGAGAATCTCTCACTGTGGCTTCCAGATCTTGAGTACCAGCTGAGGAAAGGGACTGGGAGGGGAGTTAGGGGTTTAGAGGACTTAATTTAACTAAACTGCTGGATGTAGATATTTTTCATGAACAAATAATTGATCCTACTCAGAAGTTTTACTTTTTACAAAGACTAGATACAACTAGGATTACAGAAACTCAATAAATTATATTTTATGTTGAAGCAAGAGTTTAACATTATTCTTAAATAATAACCCATGCATTTAATAAATAATGTAATTATTATTTTAAAATTTTTATTCAAAGCCAGATGTAACATTTAAAAGATGAATATATGTGTAGTGAACCCTCTTGAACCAGAGTTAAAACGTTGTTTGCTAAAAACACGAAATAAAACAAGCACATTTCTTCCCTTTTGTGAGGCCCCCACACAGCAGGGGATGGAGATACTATGTGGCAGTCTCTGCCCTCGTGGACCTGAAGCGGAGTGGGCTACTCCCATAAAGTTAGCAAGTGATTCTGAGACAGGTCTGATCGTGTTGATGGGCAGGGCAGGGCTCTGTGAACCTGAGAGGGGCTTCCTGTTCTCCAGCCAAGCCAGATGGGGCTGATGATGACTAAGCTGGACTGTGAGGGGTGAGTCAGAGCTAACCCAGAGGGAGAGAGAGAGAAGAATGGAAAGACTGCTTCAGACAGCAAGAAAAGTACACATATAGGGCCTGAGGCAATAGTCAGGGACAGCGGAGAGCCCAGCAGGCTCAGGCCAACCAGGTGCTGGACACTGTCCCATAGCGCAGTACTAGAGGGCCAGCATGGGGTCCCACTTGACACCAGTGTGAGTTCCTTAATGAATGTGAATAGAGATCTCTTACTCAAGCAGGATGACCCCAGACTTTCACTGGGCTATTTGAGCACCAGAAAGACTGAGCTCTAGCATAAATATACAGATCAGTTGCACAAACTGCAGGTGGGGGACAGTAGCTAGTCCCTGAAGGCCGCTAGAGGACAATTTCCTCAAGGCTGGAAGGAGCCACTCACCTTGGAATTATGATGACAGCAACGATCACAATATGAACTCTGATCAATTCCATGGCCTAAAGGAGCTGTGCACTATTTAGGAAAAACCACACAAAGGACAGCAGAGAAATAAAAGCATGAGTGCTTCAAGGGATCTTGTTCATGCAGCTCAGAAATCAAACATTTGGAGGAAATAGCAGCAGGAAAATGAAGAGGGGGTGAAATGACTGTATTCATTATGCAGCAACTGGGAAGGGAGGAGGCAGCCTTATGCAGGGGCATAATAGAGGGCCGGTGAGGGGACTTTCTCCTGAAGAGAAATACGCAAGTAGGAACTGGGGGAGCTCTGTGTATGTTATGCTAGCCCACTCCTGTCTTTCCCCCAAGAAACCCTTGCAAACATCCCTCTCCACCTTTCTGGTATCTAGCTGGTGTTCTTGTGTTTTTCACACACCCGCATGCAGACATGGTGCTCAAGAAAGCCCGGGTATATTGAAGTTACATGTGTACTTCTTATTCAGTCCCAATAATAAGCTTGTAAAATTTTTAAACAAAGAATACTAGAAGCCACCATCTCTGGTATCCCAAAGAGTTCTCAAGACCTGCTTGCTTGCTCCAAGGGGCAAGGAGGGCTATGAACAGCAAAAGAGCTGATAGTCTCTGACATTCAAAGCTGAGGGATGTTGACACTAAACAAGCTACACTTTGCCAATTCATGGTTTCTTTACAAGTTGAGCAAAACTATTAGCTAACTGGCAATGTCTTGGAAGCTAGCACGGCATCCTTCACTGCAGGGCCCCGAAGTAGAGGGAAATGATGACGAAGATCATCAGCAGTTCAGGAACCAGCCCACGTTCGATTTCCATCTTTATACTTCTGAGAACTCCTGCCAGCTGGTGATACTGTCACCACAGGCAGCCAGTGGCCCAGGAGGCTGACTCTGAATAACTGGGGCTGAATTTCCTGACCAGAGATAAATGCAGACATTAATAAATAAACAAGCTATGTTTGATCAGTGGGCCAACCAGAGAGACAACCAAGAGGGACTGAGAGGAAGGAGAGAGAGACTTCCCAGTCCTGCCCTGGAAGCATGAGCTGGCCCCTCAGGAAGGCCTCATGGCCATAGAGACCCTCTGAGGAAAGAAGCTCCTCAGAACTTCCCCAACCCCAGCCCACTGCCTTAGAATCTTCTATCTCCAGTCAACAGCCCCGAGGATAGTGTGGTGGGAATTCTATGAAGTGAAAGCCACTTTTATGGAGCAAGTTGGAACTTACTTCCTACCCACTGGTCAGCCTCAGATCTGAGGGAAGCCTGAGAAATCCTTCTTCACCCCTGGTGCTTACATTCCCTGGGGGAAGGAGGCTGTGTGACTTTTGCTTGACCAGTAGCCATATCTTTTTATTCCAAAGACTTTGACTTGGGGAAATATACTCCATGTTAGATTCTATTTTGCTGGGACTGTTGGCCAGTTACCTGGGCACTCAGAAACTCTCTCCCTCGATTCGGGAGCCTGGGAAGAGCCCTGAGCATTCTTTCAGTTTTCTAACCACCTTCCCAGACACACCATTTGCTTCTGTCAGTCAGACAGATTCTTTTGCTTGCAGTCAAGGAGGTCTGGGCAGTGTGAGGCCTGGCACTCTGAGGCCTTAGCAATGCCCAAAGCCCCTAGCACCCTGTCCTACACTTGCCATTCTCAACCCTCTTATCATTGGGAGCACAGGAGGCGGCGCCCTCACAAGACCTCTCAGCCCAAACCACAGGAAACAGAAGGGGGCAGAGAGAGGCAGAGAAGACGAAAACAAAGGGTGGAGAGAATCGTATCTGTGTGAGACTTGAGTCAGGCCCTGAGGTCAGCATCAGGCATATTATCCCCAGACAGGGGCTCCTTTCTGGTCAGCGCCAGAACCACAGTTGAGCTCAATTCAGCCCCTGCCCAGCTCACATAGTCTGAGCCCCTGTCACCCACAGAAAGCCCAGGCCATGACCTCAGTTCACCCCAACGAATTCCAGCCACTGAGTAGAGCAAAGGCAGAGAAGGCCACTGGGGCCTGCCCCGTGTGGTCTGCCATTCATTGCCTTTCCCTGAGAACTATGAGGATGCTCTCTGCTCAGTTGTATGTGAAGACAGCACCACTCTCTGCATTGGCAGCTCAGGATATTGGAGGGACCTGCCTGCGATCACCCAGCAGGGGATGGTAATATCAGAATTCGACTCCAAAGGCATTCCCTCACCACCACCTCCTTCTCAGTTCAAAACAGATAATGTAGGTTCTCTGCAGGACTGTACTAAATGCCACGGTGGTGCAGAGCAGCCAGGTCACCTGGTAAAGTTAGCAGTGGCAGAGGGAGCAGAATCTCACTAGCTGCACACTCAGGCAGGGAGTGAGCAGAGGGAGGAACCAGGGACCTACAGAGCAGCTGGCCAGTCTGAGTGAGGTGGGATCCAGTGGTGGGATCCAGTGTATGCCCAGACCATGGGACGTGGGAAGGAAGGAGCGGCAGGAGCCACAGGCCTGCCAACAGCTGTGCGGAAGGCAATCTGCCAGGGGAGCCACTGCTGGGAGTTAGTGGAGAGGTCTGGGCCATGCTATGGGAAGTGTTAACACACGTGCATACACATGAATACATGCACAGTCACATAATGACATTATATGTATACTTGTGGGCACACATACACAAGCATGGACACGTCCACATTCATGCTCACATATACATACACACACACACACACACACACACACACACACACACACACATACACACACACACAGGCCAGGGGCACTTCCTTCCTGGACACAGAGGGCCCCTCGCTCTGGGTAGGGAGCTTTCGAAGCCTGGGCAGGCCATCCAGGAAGCCAGTAACCCAGGCCCAGTCTGCCTTCCTCACCCAGGTCTGCCACCTCAGCCCCAGGTTCTCTCTTTCTCAAACTTGGCCCCACCTTTCACCAGAAGCCCCTTCCCTCAACACAGATCTCTTATTTTTCTGCAGGACTTTTGCTACAGAGTAAAACCCTATGTTCAACTGTCTAGTCTAAAAGCTTGACAGCTGGAGTTGATATTTGGTCACAATTTTATTTCTGTATGGGAAGGAAAAAGATAGAGGCTGATTTAACCCCCAACCACAGGTACTTGATGGGTTTGCAGATGCCCAGTGGAATAGCAGGGCATTAGACTCAAGCTCCTATATCACAGAGCTCAGATGTAGGGAGGCCCACACGTGTACTATCAGACCCATTTTACAGCCAGGAGATTGAGTTCAGAGAGATAAGCAGAGTCTGTACAATGTACGCTGGAGAAGCCCTGCTCAGCTCAGAGCCAGGGTGTCCACCCACCTTCACCAGCCTGGTCCCTAGGTAGTTCCTTCCAGGCAGAAGCACTGGCCCATTCACCCAAGATTCTTTCTTGCCTTGGACTTCCTTTTGGCTGTCCTTGATGATCAAAAGCACACATGGTGGTCAGCTCTATGTGGTTAGCCACTCACTGCCCGGACAAGTTGACAGCCCCGGTTTGAGCCATCAAAAGCACAGTGACAACCAGGGCGCCCAGGTACGGAAGAATGAGTGGATCAAATCCCCTCACTGCTAAGACCTGGCATTTACTGAGAAATTCCAGATTAAGAGTGCTTCCAGCATCTGGAGTGCATGCAATCCCTACTGACCCACCAGGAGGGGTGTAGAAATAAGGCTCACTACCACAGCCACGGCCAGGCACTCCTCGCCCAGAAACCCTAGTGAGGGACCACCTACAGGTGACTAAGGCCCAGCCAAGGCATGGACCACCGCAGCTAAGCACACAGAACCAAAGTGTCCAACTTGCCCACAGGCAACTTGGGCAACAGAAAGGAGGGACTGAACAACTGAGTTGCTTCAAACACTGCGTTTGAGTCCATTTTCCTGAAATGCTGGTACAGACACATCCTCTTCTCAACCCAAAGAAATTACAGACCTTTCACGACATTACAGTTGTGAATGCTGTTTCTAAAAATAAAGCTGAGCTCCCGTTTATAGCTCACATATTATATGTTTCAGCGGCGCCCTGGCAGTTTTACATGTGAGCCGTGAGGGAGGGCCTGCCTGGGTATCTGCCTCCCTAGAGAAAATAGACACCCTGGGCTGCACAGGCAGGGACTGTCCGCAATCTGTTGAGATCACCAGGCCCACACTTTCCTCACTGGAGCAGGGCCACCCACCCACACAGTCGAAATGGACAGGACTTCCTGGAAATGCCCAGAGGACTTCTTTAACCAGATCCTAATGAGCCAGCAACAACTTAGTCAATCATATCAACAGTAGTGACAATAAGAAACGTTGTTCAGTATGTGATATAAGCAATATCCAGTCATTATATCCTAGTATGAGGTGTGCTATTCACTTTAGTACTTACAAACGCCAGGCTCATGTGTGACCCCTGGGTTGCAGGTGGAGCAGACAAAGATGAGGGAAGTGTCCCACTGTCACACACAGAATGAGGTAGAGCTGGAAAGTCTGAGTGACTCCAGAGCTCACCCATGACCAACACAACAGATCCAGAACATACACCATGCTTCTCCCCACCAGCCCCAGTGTAGTGAGCCTCATACATGTGCATCTAGCACTGCTCTGAGCCCCTATGTCCCATGCTTCTTGTATTAGAGCAGGAATTTCCTGGTATCGCAGTTTTCACACAAATTACAAGAAATTCTCAGTGTCTGCAATTAGACAAGGTTGGAATTTTCCCTGGAGTCATGGTTCTCAGGTTCTGTTTTTTTGGTTACTGCACAGAACCATCCAAGGCCGAATACTGGGTAAGGCCCCGATCCTTGTTTGTGGCAGGAGGGTTTGCCCTCCATTCTCCCCAGCTCCCCTAGGGAGATGCTCTAACACAGAACTATATCCCATTCCCCATTACTGTCCCTTTGGCTTTCTGACAAGACAGGGCGACTTCTGTCTAAAGTTACTCCTTGCTCTGACTGTGTCATTTCTGAGATGTCACAGGCACTGCTGGGATTCCCTGGGGTCCTGTCCCTCTCTGGGGTGGTATGTATACGGGAGGGGGGGCTTACCTTACCAAGAACTTCTATCTGAGGAACAGCTCTGAAACCCTCTAGTCACCTCTAGACCTGTGCTGAAAGATATTTCAGCTACCAGTTTCTGGCAGGCTTATTTACCCATCTAGAAAGGGAGCTGAACTGTGAACTCTCAGATAGGGAAACTCTGTTAGGGACACATTATGGAAATGAAGTTCACCTTTACGTGGAGCTGAGAGATAACTTGATAGCTATGAAATGACCTCTTTTCCAGGAGAAAATACAATTAGGCAGGTTTCGATTACTATGAAATTCTAAAATGGTCCTGTGGCCCTCCCCCACTTTTTAAAATACATAAGCAAATGACATATCAGTACACCTGGCAGCAGGGCCAAGAGAATCCACAGAACTGTAACATGGTCTAGTCCTGCGAAGTCCTGCACCAAGTAGACCAGAGGAAGTGGGATTCCAATGGTGTCTGCTGGGTAGTTTCCAAATTTCTGTCTGGAAAGAATTGACCTTGAGCTGCCTTCAGGAATTTGAATGAGAGAATAGGACAAACATGGCGATTGACATGCCAAGCCTCCAAACCTGTCTAGTTTTCACTCAGGCTCCACCACCACAAGGGCCTCTATCTACAGCCACTCCCTCCTAAGAAGCAGTTCATACACCACATGAGCCACTGGACAGCTTTGAATTTGGACAACACACTTCTAAACCTTTATACTTTACCCCACAAACTTTTCATAGGAGAATTAAGGGAATTATGTCTCCACAGGGAATGATGATGAGAAATGAGTCCAATGGAGATGAAAAAACTCAAATGTAAATGAGAAATAACAGTTTGATCTGAATTTCAGGTGCCTGGCCTGTATAGCACATGGAAAGGATTCTTTTTTTTTTTTCTGTTTTTTTTTGTTTTGTTTTGTTTTTTGTTTTTTGTTTTTGTCAGAGCTGAGGATTGAACCCACTGTCTCACACACATGAGGCAAATGCTCTATGGAGCTGTACCCCATCTCTGAAAGGGATCTTTCTTGACAAACGTTACCTCTAGTACCACTTCTGACTCAGTCAGATGATTTATGCTTCTGGATGCATATTTTAATGTTTACAAGACTAGCTGATTTTAACTCTCCAGGATTCAGCCCCAAACATCAAAAACTGGTGTTTTCATAATATAAGAGGAGGGGGATGGAAGGGATCAGCTTACATTTTATAAGGATTTAAAAAAAAAATTGGTGTGTTTTTTTCCCTGCAGCCAAGCGTAAAAAGTTGAAGGAATCTGTTAACATATTGATTGCTTTGAGCACTATTTTAAATTAGCTTTCCGTTCCCCTCCATATGCTTTTCCATTAAATTTAAATAAATTAAAGTTCACTTCTCCGGAAGAGACATGCTGGGGCATCCTAAGGATCTGAGATGAATTTATCAGCCAGGTCTGCACTATCAGAAATCCATCAACAGCACATGCCGAGGGGCCTGGGATCACATCGTGTCTCTTGCTCTCACATGTGAGCTCTTCGTGGGGACAGATCGAAGTCTGTGTGACCAGCCCTGGGTGCTTGCCTCAGCATAGTGACCAAAGAGGAGCTCAGATCTTGCTTGTCAACTGTTGAGCTCACACGGCCAGTTCTCTCTGCTTTCCATCACCAAGACACGTGGTGGCCCCTTGGCTCTGGTTATGCCCCTTGCTCCTCTTTCTCCATCCACATCCTACCCCTGCTCCCAACTCAACCTGCTACAGGTCAGAAGCTGTCTTTGGATAAGCTACATTAAATAAGTTTCTTGCATTAAATCAGGAACAAGGTGGCTTCTGGCTGTACTATATCCAAGGATTCCTTCCTGCCTCTCTGCCCGTCTCCCATCCTCTGTGTAATGAGAATCAAGTCATGTCTTATTCTGGTACAAACTCTCAGTGTTGAATGCAATGATGACGTGTATTCATAATGTACCAATAAAGATTTGAATTTTTTAAAAAAAGGTCCTAGGGGTCACAGCACAACATCTGGGTCCCTTGATTTGCTCATCAATGGGGCATTTTATTAGGCTAGTATGAACAATGATTAAACAAAGATCCTTTGCCCCATAGCCAGTTGTGTGCCCTGCATAGAGCAGAACCTCAGCTTTCACAGAATGTTCTAGAATACAGAAACACACTCCAGGCTGTCTCTGTTGAACTATGTGGACTAAGAAGCCCGAGAGTGAGGCTATAAACCCAGTCAACAAGGGCAAGTGATACCTCTCAGGTCATGTGTGATGGAGTTGGAGGTCCCCTAAGTGAAGCATGAGGAGAGAGAACAACTGTGGCGGTTCGGGAGAACAGCAACAAAAGTGAAAAGCGAGGAAGTAGACCAGTGACAAATGAGACAGTGGAATGCTACAGAAAAAGGCTGGCATTATCACCCCCTGACTGAATCCTACTCCCTCTCAGTTTTCTCAGCTGTGGAGGAAGATAAGGTTGTAATAGAGAGGCATCCCTACTATACTAGAAGCCAGCAGCCCCACCCAAGGGATCAGTATCCAGGAAAGGGTGCTGTGAAGAGGCAGAGAAAGGTCCAAGGACTGGGGCAGAGGAGGCCTGGCAGGGAGGAAGCCAGAACTCAGGAGGGCTCACAGCAGCCTCTGAACAGCCACACCCCATGGCCAGCGGTTAGCCAGAAGGGGAAAGCACAGGTACTGGAAGCCAGGGGCTGCACAGCAGGAACCCACAGCCATCCGTACACACGGTGGCCCCACCCACCATGGCAACTACCAGAGCAATGAATGGATAGAAGGATCCTGAGAAACACAAGCTCTCCTGTTAATCCAGGGCACAGAAACCTTGAGTGTGGAGATTTGTGGTTTTGCTGCAAATGGGATGCATTTTCACCATGAGGTGATTTTTTTTTCCAGACAAACCCAAAATAGCATCTGGGGTCATCTGGTAATATAGCTGTAACTAGCATACATGATGTTTCTAAATATACAGATTGTATTCCTTATGTTTCATTCTTTGGATTCCCACCTAACACAGGCATATGTGTTTGGCCTATAGGAAGAGATCCCCTCCTTTCCAAGACACCCTTGAATCCCCTGTCACTAAACTGTGCTAAATTGGCAGCACTGGGAGACTCCCCAAGTCTGTGAGCTCATGTTCCTCTCTGCTTGGGATGGAAAGAGGAAGAGAGGAATGGGGGGGGGAGGAAGGAATATAAGCACATAAAAAAATTTTTCCCAAATTATTTCAGTCTTAGCTCCAACACAACAACTGCTTTTATTTTTCTCCTAGGTCTTAATGGCTGCATATACTCCCTTGAGTTGATATGTTACAATATAACTAAAGTCTTATTTTGAAACTTTAGGTTCTGTTTCATTTCACTGTTGTCCTGCTGGTTAACCTATTATTACAAATGACAACAAACATTTTTTGTGCATGTGAAATTTCCATTTGTTTGTCTCCCTCACACAGAGTTGCAGATGGGAAATGAAGAATTCAGATTAAGTAACTCACTATGGTTTTTGCTTCAGATCATCATATTTCTTTCTAAACATCTTGTTCCTGCTGGTGAAGCCACAACCACAAGTGAATATGCCCAGGCCTCCTTTGCCTCAATGGTTCAAGTTCAGACGACATAGCAGTAAAAGTGACAAGTTTTTAAATCAGTTCAAAATGGTAGCTCCACCTTAATCTTTATAACTAACAGCATCTGTCCTCCCATGAATGACTTTGCTTTGTTATCTCTGCAGGTCTTCATATTTAAAATGTAAACTCCTTAGGTATCATAGGTACTGATTTTTTTGTCAGTCATATCTTTAAAATTACATTGCTTTCATTTTTGGTGTATTTTCCCAGTGTGTTCTCCACTTTTTTCTGTTAATATCATTATTCAGAAGTTTGTAGACCTTTCATGTTAATTCAATCTCTGTCTTCGAAGTTGCTTCTATTATTTGTAAGATAAGGAATTCACCCACAGATCTGACAAACATTCCATTTCCTGCTCTGCTAGTTTATTTAAAATTTGTTCTCCACATTTAATACTTTAATCCACTTGGAGTATATTGAAAGTACAGTGTTGTGTGGGTCCAACCTAATATTTTATTCTAAATGATTATCCTATTATCCAGTGCCATTTCACAACACTTCTTCCTTGGTGCTTTTTTGGAAGTGGACTTTATTAAGTCCTCATCAGGCCTGTTCCTGGCTGCCTAGGCAGCTCATTGACTATCTGTCCATGTGAGGACAGCTCTGAGATTTTAGTAGTCTTGCTGTCTGATATGCACATGGGTACAGCTCCACCTCCACCTCCCTATCTACCCCTCATTCTGTGGCTCTTAATTTTAAGAATATTCTTTGAAATTCTTGCTGAGTTCTTTCTTTCACATGAAACTTCAAAGCATATTGATTTTAAAACATCTTTTGGAGATTTTGACTGGGGTTGTATTTAATCTATGCATTAACTCGGGGAAGCATAGACAACTGTTCAATATTTATCTTACTGACCAAGAACATAGCCAGTCTGTCCACAGTCTAATAAACTTCCTTTTAGAATTATCCTGGACAGTTTAGTTTGAAGGCTGTTTTGTATGGCCAGCCCTGCCTCTGGCAGAGGAATTTCAAATACCCTCCCCCCTTCTCCCCTGGGTAAAAGGGGATCTGAGCACACACTTGTTTCCTCTCAGAGGCCGTGCTTCTCAAGGTCAGGTACAATTTTCTCCTTTCTTGTCCTCCAGTGACAATTTTAGTTGCTAGTCTTCTGTCCCTCTTGGAAAAAGCTCTGCTCATCTGCCCTGTCGGTCACATCCCCGCTGTTACTGAAGACCTCTGCATCCACCAACATCCACTTTGTGACCTGTTTTGATTCAAGAGTGGTTTTGATTTGGTTTGCCACCCCACCCCCCGGTTCTTGTTGTGGTTCTCATTGTGGTGGCCAGTGTGATAGAAACTTCAAGAGATGAGACCGGCGCAAGGTCCTTGGGTTGTAGTGCTAGCTCTCAGAGAGGACGGTGGGACACTGGTGTCTTTGTCTTCCTCCTGTAAACACTCTGATAACTGAGATGTCATCAGTCCTACGTCCTCATCAGAGTAGGGTGATACCAAGACCATGCCCCTGAAGCTCTAGAACTGTGAATTGATAAAACTCTTTTCTTTTAAAGTTGCCCAACTTTGGATGTTTCATTATAGTAATGGAAAACTGAATACAGACTCAAGTGCTATCATTATACCCACATAGATAGCCTAGATCATAATTCTTTCATCCTCTGACTTCTAAATTTTAATTTCTGGACAACCACTCTCATTCCAAATATGAACCTGCATCAACTTTAAGTTCACCAGTTCAATCTGTTCAGCCCACTGGCTTATAATGATCCACTATAACTCCTCTATGGACTTGTTGAGATGCAAAATCTCTGACTCCTTCATTTTCTAGCCATAGAAGTGCTGCTGTTCATCAAAGCAATGTGGGCTGGCTTCTGTAAGAGATTGGGAAAAAATGGTAAAACCCTGGAAGGAAGCTGAGCCACACTGTACTTATGTATTATTTCTACCTAAAAGTAAAGTAGAACTGGAGATTATAGATTGGACACTGGAAACACAGCTGATTTGTGGGAATGTGGCTGGGGAGGGGCAGTTGGGAGTTGGCAGGTCTCTGTTCTTAGCTCTCCAAATCCATCACCCCTTCCCAAGTTCTGGATCAGGGAAGAGCACGTCTCTCACTCACACCAGAGTCCAGCTCTGATCTCCTCCAACCTGAAGAATTTTTACCTCTCTCCTAATGAAAAACCAACTCAATAAGTAAGCACCAAAATCTCTCACATGGCTGCAGCCTCAGTTCCTCCTCTCCCACTAACATCATGTCCCTCAGAACAGCAGAAAGGATGAAGGAGAATGCCTTAGTCATTAAGGAGCCCATAGCAAAGAGCTGTAGACTACATGGCTCATAAGCAACAGAATTTATTCTCATAGTTTCTGACACTGAAAGTCCAACATTAAGGTATCAGTGTGAATGAGCTCTGGTGGGGACCCTTCTGGGCTGCAGACAGCTGAGCCCTCCCAGTGTCCTCACATGTAGAAGAGACAGTGGAAGATCGTCTGGGATTCATTTTATGTTTTAAGGATATGAAAACCTTTATTATACAGATGTTCTTGAATTTACATTTGGGTTACATCCCAATAAAGTCAATGTGAGCTGAGAATAGTATTAAGTTAAAAGTGCATTTAATACACCTTGCTACCAAATATAACAGCCCTGCCCCACATCTTTCTTTCTTTTCTTTCTGTCTGTCTGGGATCCCTTTACAAGGGCACTGAGCTCATTCATGAAGGCCCTGCCCTCCCCTAGCCCCACCTCCAAATTCAGTTCAATTTTCACCTATGAACTTAAGGGGGACACAAACACTCAGTCCATAAAGGAGAGTTGCTGACAAACACTCAGCCCCACCGAGGTAACGTCCATCCTCAACAAGCTTTCTCCAACTCCTCTCTCAGTGTGCTGCCCCTGTACCTGCCTCTGCTTCCTCTCCAGTTTTTGGCAGCTGAGCTCCCTCCCCATACATCCTCAGCTTCCTTGGTACCCTGCATCCATCTGACACAGTGAAGGGCACACAGCACATGACTCATAAATATCACTGGGAAAGGAAGGAAGGTCTCTTCCAGCTCAGGCTTTTATGCTCCTCCAGTCTTAATAGACTTTCACCTCAGATGCAAGACCTCTCTTGACATCTTTACCAAGTTTCTCCCTGCAGCACCTAGGCAAGGACCATACTTGGAGGGTTCTCTGACATGCATGAAATCTGTAGTGGCCACAGGAAGCTGAGAGGAGGAAGGTGATGGCCCTGTTTTCATGGCATCTTTACGTTCTCTCCTTGGAATCTCTGGGGTAATGACCAATTTCACCAGCAGGAGGGAAGAGAGTGGGAATACAGTGAAAGGGCTGGCAGTGATCATGGCCACCAGCTCTAGAGTGCGGAAAACAGACCTGTGGGGCATTCTGATGCGAGAGGCGGGAGATAAGAGGAGGACCTCACTATAGGCAGCAGTACCCTGACTTCACAGACTGGCATGGAACCAATGCCAGAGCACATGGGATAACTGAGTATCCTTCCTGGCAACCTGGCAGAGGCAGAAGAAATGCATCATTCCCACAACAGGACAGCTGGGATACCTCCTAGGTGGTCAGTCAGCCCCTCCTCAGCCCTCGTCCTCAGCCCAAGCGAGCTCCTAACTTGCTAACTCAGTTCCTGTGGCTCACTCCTTAAACTCATCTTTCTTTTAGATCTGGTTCCCCCTAGAATGGAAACTCCATGAAGGCAGAGATCATGTGATACAGACTGACTTTTTGTGCCTACGCAAATGTTACACTGAAATCCTCAGCCTTGAGATGATGACATTAGATGTTTAGATCATCATCATTTGGACCTTCCCAAATGGTGTCAATATCCTCATAAAAGGGACCCAGGAGAGCTCACTTGCCCTCTTTCTCCACTATGAGCATACAGGAAATCAGCAGTCTCCAACTTGGAAGGGATTTCTTGCCATGACCCAAACATGCTGGCATCATCTCAGACTGCCAGCATGGACTGTAAGAACTTCAGGACTGTAAGAATAAATTCTGTTGTTTACAAGCTGCCAGACTATGACATTTTGTTGTAGTAGACCAGACAACAGATGAAGGGACCATACTGTCCATCTCATTTTGTGTAGTAGCCCCAGAGCTGAGCACGGTGTGTGACACCACATCTATGTTCAAGAAATGTACAGCCCAAAAACAACACCTGCTCCCCAGCACTCTGACTGGGAGCTGCCAGTGCAGGTCACTGTCTGAGGGATGGGAGAACCCAACTCATGCATACTCTTTGGCCCAACATTAACCCAATTTCCAGTTTTGATTCTTTGACCAAATATACCACATATTTGCAGCTTGTTTCATGAAAATGCTTTGAAATTTTCCCAATACTGTCATAAAAATTAAAAATTCATCTCATGAAATATAAAAGGCAAGTGTAACTAAAGGGGAAGTTTGGCTCAGTCTCCTGCAAGCCAAGAGGGAGCAACCTAATGCACCGCTGGAGAGCACGCCTGACATCCTGCCCCGCAGAGAGTGCGAGCAGCCACTGAGCGGCTCACCTGAGACTGACTGATGGATCCATCGATCCACACACTCATTTCTGTCCCTCCCCTGGGACCTGGACCCACTGAGCCCTGGATTACCACCTCATCTGTGAGGATACTTTCAACTCGGTTGGCACGGGAGTGACCCTCAGCTCTGTTTTCATCCAACTTCTCTTCTGTGGCCTCCAATGACAAGATGACTGGGCTCACTATACAGGACCGGGAGTCAGGCCTCCATGGCTCTTCCCACCTATTACAATTTAAATATAGATGTCCCCCAAAGCCTCATGTGCTTGAGGTGGCATTTGAGGAGGTGATTATCCTCTCATGGAAGCATGACATTCACTAGTGGATTATTAATCTACAAATGTGGTATTAGGAGGTGATACCTGGTTGGAGGTGGGTCCAACCACCACTTTCTTCCCCTTTTCCTCCCTGGATTTCTTTCTAACTCTTCCTCATGCTCTTGCTCTCACTCTCACCCTCTGCTTCCAGACCACCACACCATGAACAGCTATTCCGCTGCTATGCCTCTGCCACGCCATCTTATCTTAGAGCCAGCCAACTTTGGACTGATATATGTGCAGAATAAATCTTTACTTCTTTAAATTGGGGGTGTTAGGTGTTGTATCTCAGAAAGAAGAAGTGTCTAAGATACCATCCTGCTCTTATAAGCTGGTGAAAAAATCAAAAAGTCACACATCTTAAAGGTGATAGATGCACAGAGTGGCCTGTTAGGGTTTATGGCTTCAATATCAGAAGTTTTTACAATTGAAAACTAAATTCAAACAGTATTAATGGTCCTGCAGCCCTGGGAATTTTTTTCTTTTGACTCCTGACTATCATCTCACTAAAATAACTATGATGTTCCTCTGGGAATGTATTGATCATTGGAGAAAATGCTTAAATGCACAGACAACATTTCACATACATGGAAACATATGGCAGCATACACGCAAACCCTAGGAATCTCTGTGTCATGAGAGTTCTCATATGACAAGAAACAGTACCGTCACAGTACTTCACTGTGTAGTCACCTCACGCTGAGTAGAATACGCTTTCTTGAGCCCTGACCCTAGGCTTGCTTTGGTTAATGGTTGTTGTTTCCAGGTCCCACAGGCACAGGGCCTTGCGATGTGTTAAAACAGTAAGGTCTACTGCCCACTCTGGTGATTCACAGTGAGGAGAGTAACTCCAGGAAATGCTGCTCTGTTAGTCAGGGCCATGACAGGAAGCACCTAGCATAGACATATACTTAGGTGATATTGGTTTAAGAAGCATGGCAAATAGGCACAGTTATTTCCAAACCCTAGACTAGACTCTAAACCCTATAGCATTGGTGGCAAGCCTATGCCACACATGTTAATGTGTTTTTCTTTCAAGACAAAAAATGTTAATGTGTGAGTTTTTTTTTTTTCTCAAGTAAAACCCCAGTACTCAAGGTAAACTGCAGTGGTGGCACTTTGTGATACATAAGTAGATTTGGGATTGTGGTTTGGGCACTGGGTCTACAAAAGGCTCACCATCACCAGCCTAGGGCCAGGACGCTCAAGACCAAGTTGGTTCTGCTGAGTGCCACTGCCCTAAAGATTCACAAGACTAGGTGCTGTTTCAAGTTACTCAGGTTTGGAGTCATCTGTTCTGCAGCATTATTATGACTGATACAATCTCCAAGCACGTAGGAATTCTACTCATACACTTAGATCACATAAGAAGGACAGTCATACACACACACATCAATCTGACACACAAACGCAAATTTATGGATTGTTGATCTTACTCCCCACCCTACCCCCACACATACAAACACCTACGCAGAGAGCATGAAAAGGCCATTGCCAGGGAGTTCTCCGGTGATCCTCCTACCAGAATGTAGTGTCTCTTTCTAAGACACTCCCAGAGCCACTGTGGGGCACCACCTGGTCTCCCAGAGGCCAGTTGTGTCTTCAGCCCCCATCGTGGTACCGCTAAGAACTTTGCACCTTTTATCTTATCAAGTTGTTATCACATCATTTTTGCTAAGAAAGTGTTGCTTTTGAAGCCCTGGAAACTTGCTGTTTTTTTTCTGTCTACCCCAGTTGTTGAACGCCTGTCAGACTTGTGACATCCCATTCTCCTGAGGGGGAAAATTATAGCTGGAATGTATGCAAACGAATGCGCAGAACACGTATCTTCCATGTCCTTGCTGTCAGTGGCCCCTCTGATGGCCCTGCTTCTCTGACTGTCAGCACAGCTGCTCTAGCAATGAGCTGGGAACTGTTCTGGCCTTTTATCTGAGGGTAATGAGTGCTCTCCTTCTCCTTGGTCACAGCCAGTTAGGAAGAAAGCAGGGCTAGAAAACACCCTTATTGATCCCCAGAGGCTGGGGCAAGGGAGCCAGGGGTCTAAGTGAGTCTTGTGAGGGAGAATACCTTGCAGCCAGCTTCCTATGGAGGTCAGAGCTCCACACACAGCAGCAGGAGTCTGAGAAAGCTCACCAGGAACACCGAGCCTGCTAAGGAAGTTTTGACGCTTCTGCATGGCAGACTGCATCTTGGTCATTTGTGTGGAATATCAGAGGACAGATGGCATCTTTCCTCACCCAGGATGTCTAGGGAGGGTCTCTCTAGTAGTTAATTCTACCTTGAGTTTTAAGAGAGAGTAAAGATTCCAGGAGAATATGTAGGAAAGGCCTCCAGAGAGCAGGAAAGACATATGCCTGTGGCATGGAGGACGCAGGAAACCCATGTGCTTCGATACCTTCGAGGAATTCAATGAGGTCCTGGCAAGTGAGTAGGGAAGGGCAGAGAGGAAGGACGTTGGAGAGCAAGTCAAGCTGACTCCCTGCTGTAACTCTGGAGCCTGACTAACGGATTTGGATGCTGGCAGTCAGCAGAAGGGAGGCAGCAGAGGAGAGAGGCAAGGACAGACTTGTTTCCTTCTTGGATTCCTCCAGCTGCAGGCAGAGGCAGCAAGATAGTAGCAGATGTTCATGGGAGAGCTGACCAGAGCTGGGCCTGCAGAGGCTTCTGGGGGGAAGGAAGGACAGAGCCACTTTCTGCCTCAGCCCAGCCTCAGTCTGCCTTCATTGGCTCATCCCCGCTCACGGCCCTAATCATCTGTGAAGACGAGCAGGTGTCTGTTGCTTGCTGAATTATTAAGTTGACTCAGCTTCACTGCACTGTCTCTCCCTCTGCATTGTTAACATCGCACCCTGAGAACTGTGAGTTCAACTTCTCTGGGATTTGGCTCTCTCTCTCCATTGGCCAGACTCTTGTTAGCTCTAGTGGCTCTTGTCCAAGGTGATTGCACCAAAGCCCAGAGGCCTGGGTGCCCTATTTACTTTTGCTACCAACTTCTTCCTTCACTCAACAAATGTTCTGTGAGGAGCTACAGCATCCAGGGCCTTGGGGCTGCCAGACTATGAGTAGCAGTCAATAAGGAGAGCATCGCTAGCCTGTTGGAGTCTCTCTCCATTAGGTTTGTTGGACATTAGCAGCATGTTCACCTCTGGGTGAGATTCACTTGCTTGGGACCCAGGTGATCTGCAGGTCCCAGAGGGCTCCCCTGAGCACAGAAGTTCTAGCTGAGGCCAGGGATTATGAGAGCCAAGCAGGACGAGGGTAGCATGCAGACAGGTTGGCATGGGGGAGAGCATGGAGAAGAAACTTTGGATATGAGACGGTGACACTAGTGAGAAGCCAGGTGGGGTAGGACACGTGGTGTGTCTGGGCCCCTGGAGGACTGGAAATTCCTTACCAAAAAGTTTTAAACCACAAGGTCATACCAAGGCCACACATAATACACAAGGGACCCCAACCTTCAGGTTTTACCCCTGACCTCTATCCCAGCCCATCCCCAGGGAGCAGAGAAAGACCAGCAGTGATTCCCAGCTGCTTCAGGTCAGGCAGCTCTGAGCAGCCATGTGTGGAGACTACCAACTAACACAGCCCCGTGCCTGCCAGTCCCCAGGGTGCCAGAGAAAGAAGGTGACACAGGAGAAGGAGCAGTGGAACCCGAGTCTCTCCACGATGGGATGACCAAGGAGAGAGCAAACCTCTCATAGACACCATGGTGAGGGGGCAAATACAGTGCTCCTTGGCTCCTTGAGCCAGTGGCACCCCCACCTCTCTTGCAACCTCAACTGCTTAGGCACCCAGTGTTCTCAGGAGGCTGGTCCTTAGCAGCCCTCTACATGTGCCCCATACCCACTTGCCTAGTTTCTCGACCACAACAGAACAGAAATTGGGGGCACCAGGGGACTCAGAGATTTCAGCCAAGATGAAGCAAAAAAGGTTTTCACCTAAGTGTCACTATCTGTGACATGGGGATGGGGAACACATGGACTCCTTAAAGAGGCACAATTGGCTGCTGACCCACCTGTCCCTTGGTCCGTGTTTTCCCCTCCCTGGAACCTGGATCCAACTTCTTATTCCCTAACCCTGCTTTAAAAATACTCTCTCCTGGCTCTCCCACCACACACTCAAGATCCATTAGAGTCTAGCCCCTTTGGAAAGTATCAAATTCAACAGCACAATTATTTTAAAAATAAAAACAAACCAACCACAAACGTGTGGCAGCAGCCATATATTTCACCCTAACCCTCATTTCCTGAAAAGCCTTCATTACTGCTGTTAAAAATAGATGCCTAAAGCTTGTTAAAGTCCAGGGGGACACGGGGCCTCTGAGTCCTGGCTCCCCTTCTGGGCAGGGCTGTCACACTGTCCCAGCACTGCAGAACACAGTCCACGTTGATGACCGTTTGTGGTCCTGTTGAGCCAACAGTGCGGCCGGGCCTGCCTTACAGGCCTCACAGCCCTCAGTGACTGAGATGCGGCCCTGCCAGACCAGCCTGATGCCTGTGGAAGCCAACATTTTGGATTTCATTCTAGTTTTGCCTGGGCTCTCTTCTCTCTTTCTGGACCTCCAGAAACAGACAGGCCCTGTCCATCTACAGGCTGCCCAGGCTGACACTGGGAGTAGCTGGCACCCACCAGGGAGCCTCTGCCTTGCTCAGCAAAGCCCATATCTCTCCTTCACACCTAGGGCTTCCCTCGCTCAACATACTGGCTGCCCCACCTGGGGAGACCCTGTTTCCTTCAGAATTATCTAAGAGTGTCCCAGCACCCATCTGTGAGGCCTTGGTGACTCATTCCCACAGAAGGCCAGATTTCACTCAATGCTACCCACAGTCCAAACACCCAGGTCCAGAAAAGCAAAGCAATGGCTCTTGTGCTGCACAATCGGAGCCCAGCACCCAGCTTTCGACAGGCAGAAGCCTTCTGCGCTTGGTGAGAGGAAAACACAAGGCTTTCAGCTGATTGCTTAGTCTGCAGAAGCTGACAAGAGGAGTGGGACAGGCCAGTGTATCCCAAAGCGTGCCTTTCAGATAACATAGTTAGGATGTTGTTTTAGGCTCAAGAAGTATAAATTTCTAGTAGTACTTTTTTCTCTTTTGCAGTACTGGAGATTGAATCCAGGGCCTTTGCTCCAACCTACATTCCCTGCTCTTTTTTATTGTGAGATAGGGTCTCACTAAGACACTAAGTTGTCCAGGCTGGGGCTTAACCTTCCAGAAAATGACAGGCATGTGCCACCATACTCAGCTGGGTGCCACATGTTTATTTCTGTCATGAGCTTGATGCCCACTGGAGACACAACACAAGTGAGGCCACTGATGTCTATTTCTTAATCTGCCTGGGGTGAGAGTACAGGGGAGGTGGCAGCCCAGAAGAAGCTCTCCCTGTGAAGGGCTGCTTGGCTGGGGTGATGGCCAGAGGCTGACATGTGAAGGTGGCACTCTGACACACGGCAGGCGACAGAGCAGATACACTCACAGGGAGACCTGCAGCGGCTGACTC
Source organism: Petromus typicus (assembly GCA_004026965.1). Taxonomy (NCBI): domain Eukaryota; kingdom Metazoa; phylum Chordata; class Mammalia; order Rodentia; family Petromuridae; genus Petromus; species Petromus typicus. The sequence continues at coordinate 6,015 of PVIR01017712.1, read as the reverse complement.
CACCTGCTCTGCCTGTCAACACCCACAGAACTATGTGCAGGTAACAGACACTGATACGGCACCTACTGTATACTCAGCTTTTTGTGTGCATATATCATTCATTTCTTACAGTAACGTAGGAACCACTGGATCTTTTTATTTCCGTTTTATAGAGAAATGAAGAGAGCAGAAGTTTAGAATGGTGCTGTAGCAGGCAAGCCTAGGGCATGTGGCCAGGCTGATGCTTTTACCAGGAGTGAACTCAGCTACAAGTCAAAAATCCAATCAATAGCACCTTAGAAAAATGAACACAATTAAGTCTCAAGCAGTTTGGGAAGAATCGAGTGGCGGGTGGGTGGAAGGTCCAGTCTGTCTGAGCCCAAAGCTGCAGGCGGGAGTTTCTGAGACTCTGGGCCCAGGCAGTACCTGCTGCATGGAGCAGGCTGTCCCCAGGAGGAAGGTCAGGCACTTCCCAGGCCTCGGACCCCAGAAAGAGCTCTGTGAGTCACACGGTGAAGCAGAACTCAGCGGGAACAACTGGTCCCTACCCTCCGGGGCACTGAGGACCTCGGGACATGTTTTACATTCCTGAAAAGACTAGATGTAAAATGTGTGCTAACTGTTGAACTAATAAAATAAAAGTAAATAAAATATAATCCTGAATCTACATTTCATTACCCCACTTTCCAGTCTTTTTGCTCATACATAGAGATTTTTTAGAGATCCAATAGCCTGTTCTGTCACGTTACAGAAACATGAAAGGCATCATAAACACCTCTCGCTGCCATAATTATTCCCCAGTGACAGTGTTTCTGGGGCCAGAGTGGATCTGTGCTACACATACACTGTAGCTACATAACCCTTGCCCAATTGTTAGCTTCTAGAATGTGATTTAAATGTCTATTATACGCCGTACTTGAATGAGTGGCCTTATAGAGATATCTCTGAACACGTTTTGCATTCTTTTCTTTTCTTTCTCCTAGAAGTGGAATTGCCAAAGCAGAGGGTAAGGGCATTTGAAAGACTTTGGTACATGAGGCCAAACTGCCCTCCAGGAAGATTAGAATGGCCTGTCCTCCCACGATCAGTGTCTGGGAGTGGGAACGATTTCTATTTAAATATTAGCTGTGTCCTTCAGTATTTTTCATGGAGTTGACAAATGTATTCATTTCTTGCAGATGCCATTTATGAAATCAAAATGTGACTTAGAATATGTGACATGCTCAGAACTTTGGCAGAGCCCAGGATGCAGGAGATACCAGGCAGAGGTGGTACACTATGCCTTTCCTACAAACCCAGCTGCGTTGGGAGTTGAGTGTGTTGGGACAAGGGGACTGTGCCACTTCGAAAGCCCCATAGGGGAGCTCTCAGAAGCAGAACAATGTTGGTCACATTTATGGACCCAATTAGCAGAGGCCATTCCAACCTAGCAGGTGTGCCAAGAACATGACCCATCAGTTGGATGGGCTTCTAAGGGGTTATGAGGTCCAACTTCAGAATGTGACAAAGGGGGCACATAGAGATGACAGATAAGGCTGCCCTTGGGGTGTAGGGATCTGGAAAAATATTATTTGGGCTCTGTTTACAGAAATGATTTCAAACTTCTAAAATCAATGGTTCATTTTCATTGAATTCTATAAGGAATACAGGGAGGAAAAGAGGGGAGGAAGAATAAGGAAGGGAGGGAGGAAGGAATGAAGGAAGGAAGAAGATCAGAGCATGAGAACAGTCTCTGTACAATCCTGGATGGCCCCATCACTGGAAATCCCAAAGCTCCCAGGACATGAGAGGGTAAAGCTTGAGCAGAGCATAAAGGGTTGGAGAGCTTCTTAACGGGAAAAACTGAGGTCCAAAGCTCACATCGGTCCTTCTCCAGGCATCAGCTTCCCTACCTGAACAGCACAGCCAGCTCCAGCTGTTTCCAAGCCATGGGAGACAATTTACAAAAGGCTTTCAGAATCTCTGGGCCTGGGCAAGGCCCACGCTTGTGATGGTGATGGCAGACTGCCCTGGGAAACCCCTTATGGGCCAACCAGCTGTCCCTGATATAGTGGGTAAGCCAAGCACAGGATCAACCAATTATCATGTGGGTAGATGTTTCCTGTGTGTCGTTCCCACTCTATACCCAACTCTGTGCCCAGGAATGACCTCTGTGACATGCATTAACCAAGCTCCCCTGTCCCAGATGTTCCCTTCTGAGACAAGAGATACTGGCTATGTCAAAACAGGGACTTGTTCCAAAGCTATAAATTTCCAAGATGGGGGGCGGGATGGGTACTGAAAAAATCATTAGGAGGTTTGCAAAGTAGGACGGAGGTGCTGGCAGCTACAGTCAAGAAATAAGATCGCTTTCCACCAGGCTCACCATCCTTTTACCATTTTGCTCTGCCTGTTGTTGCAGACAGCCTGAGAGATTTCTGAATGGGGCAGCATTTGGAGCAGCTGTGCCTATCAGAAGCTCCCACATCACCTTGGGGCTGGAAACAGGAGGACAAAACCCTCAACGCTGCCTTGTGAGGAGCAGCACACTCCTAGCTAAGGACTGAAATTATGGGGTCTCTCTGAACAAACAACAGTGTCTGCCAGGGGCTTCAGCATATGGGAAGATTATTTTTCCGTGAGCTACTGACTCAAATCCAGTAAATCTCAAGCATCTAAGACCAAAGAACTGGAAGGGGTATAGAATGTCCACACACAGTCTTCCAGCCTACCCCACCCTGTTTACAGATGGGCTTTCTCCCCTCACCTAGCACTGTGTGCTAGGTCTCCACTTTCTGCTTTGGCCCCAACATCAGTGGCCACCACATCCCACATGCTCCATGCTAAGAAGGGCACAATACCAAAACTTCGAAAGGTACATCATCTTGCCAGTGCACTCAGGAGACTGAAGCATAATGGCTGGGGCTCGGAGAGGTTACCCAGCTTGCCTAAGCTCACACAGGACATCGCTGTTACAGCTAGGAGTTGAAATTGTTTCCTGGCCTGTGTTATTTCTAGCATATGGCAGAGATGTTCAGGCTGTGTTGACTGTAGAGTTGGCACAGTGGATTTCTAGGCAAAGTCAATCATTTCCTTAAGGAAGTTCAGTAAACAAAGTGAACATGGAATTCGCTTCACACACTGAGGCTCCACCCTCTGCCTCCAAACCATCACTGCTCTATATAACTCTGCTGTCCCTTCCTCCTCCGGCCTCGCTCAGAATTGTCTGCATCGGTCTTCACTGCTCTGCAGTAGGGCTCCATTCCACATGTCCTGCAGGTGAAGAACAAGTGGTCCTAAGGACACCAGTTTCCATCTTCCTGTCCCTGGAATCTCGGGACCTCTCCTCCTACCCTAGAAGCCAGCTCTTCTATCTCAGCCTCTTTTTTTCCATGGCAATGACGTGACTCATTTCTTCTGCCAGGCCCCAACCTCAGGGACTCACACTGATAACTTTGGTTTCCTGTCCCCATAGCTTCTCAGGAACCAAGGTGGGACACAGCTTGACACTGAGGGCTTAGGAAGGAGTGAGATGTGGATCTCTTCTGGCCAGGTACTGGGTTTGGGAAATTGGGCAAGTGACTTGGCTTCCCTCAGTTGAGTTTATTTTCCTGACCACAGAAGGATGTTGTGATGGGTAAATGAAATAACATGTGTGACAGGGCTTTGGCCCAAAACAGGAACTCAACACATAATATTCTTGTTTCCTCTAATAAGTGTCTCAAAAGCATGCAAAGAGGATTAAATGCAGTTATGAGGAACCTACATGGCTCCTGGCTCCCTCAGACATGATCAACACAGCTTTCCTTTTGTCTCCATTATCTCAGCTTACATTTATGGATTTTAGAATGATATGGAGGAATATGGTATGCCAAGGAATACCAGCTGGTCTTGGAAGTTAGGATGAAAGCAGATGCGGGTGTGAGCGGGGCAGGTCAAGGCCGGCCCCGCTCTTCCCTCTGCATTCTATGCTTCTGGCTTAGTGTGGCTCTGAGACGGCCTGGCCCAAAGCATTTGAGCAAATGGCCACCAGCCCATTTTCCATCTTGGACTTTCATTTGAAAAACCTCCCAAATCTACCTCCACCCTCACACTGCTCTTTAAGTCAGGCCATTTTTGTCATGTCAATAATATTTTATTTTCACTAAAATAAAACCCAAGAAGCACAATCCCTGAGGATGGGGATCTCGAGTTTAGAGGTCAAATTCCTCCTTCCTGGCACAGTTGCAGGCTCCCAGGGCTGAGGAGCAGGATTGGGAGCTCCAGGCAAAGTTCCCACATTAAGAGGTCCCTGAGAGAGGTGCCGGAAAGGCCATGGCACATGTGGCTTCCCATGCAGGCACAGCGCAGCCTTTCCCTGGTGTGAGCTCTGAGAGCTTGTCTCCACTCCCTCCACTCAGCTTTGACAAAAGACCTTTTGTTTTTGCCCGGTCTCCTCCACAACATCAAACCATTGACTGATATCAAAATGGTCACCTCACTGGGGCCGTCATCATTTTTCAATTTTCCGAGCGGCTGCCTCCAGTACAGTGTAGCACAGGAGACAGCAGCTGTGTTGGCATCAGAGCGGGCCTGCTCAGCCACCAAGTTGTCACCACCCAATTCCAGGTATTCACAGAGAAGGACCACCATGGGGGCTCGCCGCTGCTTCTAGTGAGCTCTGAGCACCTGGGGCTGAGGATCAAACGTAACCCGGTTTGAGTCCTGACTCTGACATGTAGACTTGTCACTTCGGGCAGCCTGACCTTCCCTGTAAAATGCAGTTCGCAAAGCAAGGCGATGGGCAGTACGGAGGGAGCTTGTCTCCATTTTGCACTCAGTTAGTGTGCTTCCTGTGACGTGGCTCATGAGCAGGCCCAGGGCAGGGTGTTTTTTTTCTTCTTGGGCCCAGAGAAGCATGAGTCTTACCACAAAGGATGATGAGCCTCCGAACTCCGTTCCTGTCTCCCCCTCTTATGCTTCCCAGGACAATGTACAGCATTTATACGAAGTTCTAGAAATCCTTTCCCCCATAACTTAGCCAATCCATTGAAGTCAGTTTAACTAAGTCATCACTTGATGCCCAGCCCTGGACATGACATTTATTCACAGAAGCAACCATGACAGATATGGCCCTGCCCTCTCTGAGCTTACCATGTAGAGGGGAGGCTGATTAGTCTGAGGCTAACCTCAGACTCTTGGACTGTGATAGGGGACTGCATGAAGGGCCAAGGCAATGGGGAATACACAATCAGACTTGGTGGATTAGAAATTTATGCATCAAAGAGATTGAAGAGGAATAAAGTTTAAGCAGAGGGAACAGTAGATGGGGGAAAAAATCCCCAGAATAGAGTAGCTTGATGTATCAGGGAATGAAGACCATAAGGAAGAGAACTGAGTCAGGGGAGGTGGGCGGGGTCACTTCATCCCAGGCCAAGTAAACCTGGTGGATTGTTGGAGGTTTGCTACAAGGCTGGTCAGTAGCCTATGATGGTGGATGGCAGACAGGGCAGGACAATGGCTACACCAAATAGGAGTGCGGAGCCACCATGGGTGTCGAGGGTGGGGAGCAGTGAGCCTGTGCCATAAACCAGAACACACACTGGGACAATGGCCCCCAGTAGGGGGAAGTGTGGCAGCCAACTGACACAAGAAGTAGAGGAGATGAAGCCCAACTGGCCAGTGCCACAAGAGTGAGACAAGCTGCCCTCCCATCCCTGACTCCATTTGCTTCTTCAGCCTCCCAGGTCAGAGTGGAGGACCTTCATTGAGAGAATGATAGGTTGCATCTGTAAGCTGCAGTGCACAAATAGCTCTGCATGCTGTTGGTTTTGCTCTCTGGGATGCTTTGGAAAAAGAGAGACAAACCGGCGCCGGGTTTGGAGTTTGCTTGTCTCCAGGCCCACGCCGGAGGAGCGCCCAGGGACTGAGGTTAGCAGCGGGCGGCTCGGGAAACGGCGACTGTGCCACTGAATCTGCACCGGGTTTGGAGCTTACTGGCCTCCAGGCCCACGCCGGAAGAGCGCCCAGGGACTGAGTTTAGCAGCGGGCGGCTCGGGAAACGGCGACTGCAGCACC
>PVIR01017711.1:0-34521 GCA_004026965.1 Petromus typicus | reverse complement strand
AATAAATAGGGCACAGATAGGTACATATCGCATCTTTTCTCTGGTATGAGAAAATAAAGATGTAAATGAGTCCTAGAATTGTATGTTACATATTGTGAAATAGAAAATGCTCAATGTAAAATAGGAAGAAGGGGGAAAATGTTGAGATTGTAACAAAAAAGTAAGGAAACAAATTTTATGTATATGGGGGGGTGGTAGGGTGGGCAGGGCTATGGGAAAAAATGGGAATTAACTTGTGTCTTATGCTGGTACAAATCCCCATTATGGAGTGCAATCAAGATATGTATATTTAATGTACCAATAAAGATTAAAAATTAAAAAAACCAAATAGTTACATTTACAGCATGAAAAGTAACTGTTAAATCACATTAAAGTGCAAAAAAAAAGACATCTAATGGAAAATTTTAGTTTCAAATAAACAGAGACTAGGATAAATTTTATTTTACCTTAAAATAATAACTTGCAAGAAGTCAAAGAAACGTTAATCTGACATGTTATATTAGGGAATAATGAAATAGTGCTTGTTTCTATTTTATACAGGAAGATAAACAGAAATATCTGAAGTTTGAAGGAAGAGATTGATAAAAATGGGGGAAGTGAGCTAAATTTTAGATCAAATGTAATATATTCAGGGAAGGATCTTATGAATATTTTTATTCCTTAAGAAAAGATTTATAAAGGGCTGGAAATAGATGAGAGCAGATCCATCAATAGTACATTATCAGTAAAGGCTACTTTTCAACATGGCACAGAAGATTAGGAAAGGACATACAGAAAGTTACAGAAGAAAATATTCACAGGAATAACGGGGGAGTAGATTTATATGATGACTTCCAGAGAAGTAATGACTTTGAAGTGTCTTTAAAAGAGAGATAGAAAATCATATACATTTAAAGGAGCAGATGAACCAAAAGCCCCAGCACAGGAAACAAAGGATGAGAGAACAAGCTTCTGCTCTGCACAGGGGACAGAAACACACAAGGAGGCTACACTCAGGTTTATGGACAACACAGTCTCAATGCCCCGTGCTGTGCCACTGGACTAAACTAACTGGAGATGGGGTTTTAGAGATTGTTCAAGGTAAATAAGGCATCTTGAATATCTGTCTATTGGATCATAGTCTCAGCAACATAGCCTTTGCAAAATAGAAAGCTATGCTTCTTGGTACTCATTGTAGAAATTAGTATACTACTTCCTGCTTCCAGTTGTGATGGGTCTGAGGTTTTGCTTGGAAAGCAGCATCCATTTACTGAGCTTTCAGTCCCACCAGACAGCGTGTTCTGTCTGGAAAGGGAACCTTGTGGCTGCAGGGCTCATGGTGTCTGAAGACCCATGATTAGGTCATTTCATAATGAAAACATTTAATCAAAACAACTCATAAGTCATTTTAATACTAACGTGTATCAGATAACAATTTAGCTTTCCAGGCTCAAGAAATAGAAACTTACTTTTAAAAATATTATTTTACTATGATAAAAGTACTGAGTATGAGGTTGACTTCCTAATAAATTTTTAAGTGTACAGTACAGTATTGGTCACTGTAGGTAACGTACTGTACAGCAACACTCTGTGTAAGGCATTATGCCCATTGATGAATAACTTTAATTTCCTCCTCCACAGTGACCTTGCACCAACTATTCCCTTTCTTGACTCTATGAATGTGACTAATTCAGATACCTCCCATTTGGTTTTGGTTTTTTTGTGACTAGTTTATTTCACTTTGATAGTGACCTCAGATTTTGTCCATGTGTCACATACTGCAGAATTTCCTTTTTAAAAAAGATTGTTTCTAAGGAATAGTTGGTAAAGATTCTTTCCCATATTATTGGTTGCCTTTTTACTCTGTTGGTGGTTTCCTTTGCTATTCAGAAGCTTTTTAATAGAATGAAGTCCTATTTGTTGATTTCTTTTGCCAGTTCTTGTGCTATAGAGGTTTTGTCCAAGAAGTCTTTCCCTAAGCCAATGTCTTCAAGAGTTTTACCTAACCTGCTTTGTGTCAGGTTTATAGTGTCTGTTTTAATATTTAGGTCTCTAATCCCCTTTGATTTTAGCTTGGTGTACGGTGAAAGAGATAGGTCTAACTTTAGTCTTTGGCAAGGTAAAGCCCAGTTTTTCCAGCACCATTTGTTAAAGAGGCTATCTTTCCTCCACTGAGGATTTTTGGCTCCTTTGTCAAAGATGCTGTGACTCAGTGTATCTGAAGTAGTTTCTGGATCTTCTTATCTGCTCCACTGATCCTCAGGTCTGTTACTTTGACAGTACCATTCAGTTTTTGTCACAGTGGCTTTATAGTATAGTTTCAGGTTAGGGATTGTAATATCCGCCTCCCCCCCATGTCCCTGTTGCTTAGAATTGCTTTTGCTATTCTAGGTCTTTTGTGGTTCCAGATGAATGTTTGGATTTTTTTCTCTAGATCTGCGTTTTTAATATGAGTTTTTATATCTATCTCTATCTATATTTATATCTATATATATATCTTGGTTATTAGTGCTGCTATGAGTGTGGGCATGCTAATATCCCTTTGAGATTTTGATTTCACTTGGATAAATACTCAGAAGTGAGATTCCTGGAAGAGTCTCTCCTAGAATTGTAAAGACTCTGAGAACTCCTTCCCCAAGCACTGGCTGACCCTACATAAATCACAACTCCAAGTGAGCCTTGAGCATTGACAGTGCTCCTGCCTTCCTGTTGGATAAAAACAAGCAAACACCATTCAATTTGCACTTCTAATCTGAACTCCTATCCACTGGCTGTCTCTAAATGCTGGAGCAAGGTAGAGGTCACTCAGTTTAATTTTTAAAATGTCACTTGCCATTGGTCATGTCTCCAAAATTCTGTCTGGTGGCCCTTTGTCAATGATGAGTGCAAGTGAGAGGCTTGTGGGGGATTTTGTGGAGGAGCTTGAGTGAGGCACTTTGCTGGAGGCAGAGGTAACAAGGGAGGACACGATGGGTCAGTGTGACATTTCTCTCGGGGTAGGACTTTCAAGACACTACCCAAAGAGTTTAATAATAAATGACTCATCTTCTTGCTTTACATTTGGCAGTAGCATTTGGTAGCAACTGCTCATAGGATTAAGTGTAAGTCGATGATTTCTTACACAAAGTACCAAATTAATCTCTTCCACAGATCCGCCTTTCATAATGTTGCAATTGCACCATACTCTAGCGAATTGTGAGCTGAATCCTAACACATAAACAACTGAGTGAGCTTGTGCCATATGGAAAGCTGAGCAGGGCTGTTAAATAATATAAATTTCTACTCTTATTCACTTATTTTTCTTTATTATAAGCCAAAGATAATACTTAAAAGCTGATCAATAACTTTCACATTGGACAAGTCAATGAACCTTTTTGGGTTTCAGTTTCCTCATCTGAAAAATGATTTTTGAGCAAGAAAAAAATTCCTAAAATAGCTCTCAGATTCATAAATCTATCAATTTATGATTCCATGGTCCCTAAAGGCATTGCACACTGCTGTGTTAACACTTGGGTGTAGACAGTTTCTAGTACACATGAGGCTGCTTTTGTGCAGGCTGCATGGAGCTTGATGTATTCAAGCTTATGTTCATCAGAGTCAAAGCATCTCTATACCAACAATTCAAGGAGCCCCAGAAGTGATTGCATCAATCCAGGGCAAAGTGCTTTTTGCTGAGCTCACCCCAAAAGTACTTTAATAAATGGTAGCAAAATTTAAATAAAAACATAGAGTCTGACCTCCATAGCTAAATAAACTACAACAGCTAAAATAAATGATGACTGTCAAAGTCACAAGAAGATAAGTCAGGAATCTGAGGAAATGATTTTATAGAAATAAAAGAGGCACTAAGCATTCTTAGTGCAAGTTGGAAGGGATTGAAACGTTCCAGGTGAGGAAATGGTACATCCAGGTGTGAGTTTTAGCTGCACTGTTCTGATTCAGTGAGGATGGCAGAGCAAATGGAATTGGAGAGGAGAGAGACAGGATTCTGCTGAGGCTGTGACTGGACAGAGGGGAACCTGAGAAGATCTAGCTTGGGGGGAGAAAGGAACCCTTTCCCATTGTTAGTGGGACTGTAAAATGATAGAAGCACTTAGGAAATCAGTATGGAGGTTCCTCAAAAAACTAAAAATAACAAGTCCATTTGTTTCTGGTATTTCTCTTCTAGCTATCTTAAAGACATCATCATATATGAAAAGTCATGTTTATAGCATCACAACTCATAATATTTAAATCTTGGTAACAGTCTATACACTCATTGACAGATAAATGGATAAAGAAAACCAGATATTTATACAAAATAGAGTACTGTTCTAACATGAAGAAAGATGAACTTGCGTCATTTGTAGGAAAATGGGTGTACTCTGAGACTGTAATACTAAAGGAAGTAACTCAGACAAACAAACTTGAATATTGCTAGATTTCTCTTATACAAAATAACTATGCATGATATAAAAGTCAAATAATAGAAAAAAAGAGGAAAAATAAGATACTGTAATTCAGTGCAGATAATGTGTCTAAAAGTATACCTTGATTTAGTACAACTGTCTTACATATTTTATATATTCTTTGGCCTATTAGTCTGGTTTTCAATATGTGTATATTATAATTAACTTAATAAAGCAGAAGGCAAAGAGTATATCAGGGAAATTCATGAGGGGAAAACAATGACAATATTGTCAAATTCTTCCTGGTTGTGTTTTGTTTCCTTACCTCAGTTACCTTGAATTTGAGACCACACCCTATAGCTCGTAGTGGAGATGGAATCACAGTGCCTAGTAAACATTTTTAACCCATTATATTATAAAAAATATTTATTTGAGCCAATATTTTGACAACTAGTGCTGAAAATTGTGCAGTATCATATTCCAAATTTCCTGACACAGTACTGGGAACTCTGTGAAATCCACCCTTCTGAATTATACCATCAATAAAGCTAACCTGATAATAGCTATTGATGTCAATAAAGTCTAAATGTTTTAACATAGTCATCATGTCATTGGATTTCTCACTGACATTACTATTAAATGCAGTTTATTTCTAAGTTTTATTGGTATTTTATGAGCTCATATTCTTTATGAAGAAAAGGAGACACTGTACCTAATTTCCTGTTTCCTCTATCTCACTGAGTAATCTAGCTGAGGCTCTTCAGTTTCAAAACAAGTATGTCTCCATAAATGTACCAGACTACTCCCTAAGTGTGTTCATATGGTGGGTGCATGTGTATATATGACACATTTTTTATCAAGTCTTATAAACTAATATGGACCTCAGACTACAAGGTCATTTGAGTATAAAATCCATGAAATATCCTCTTTATTTCAAGTCTAATAAATCTGAACGATTTTTACTCTGGATAGTGGCTATTGAATCACATTTCTTATTGTAGTCTAGAATTATGTATCATTTCCAGGCAGTAACATTCTTTATCTCATGCTCATCTTTTTGACACATGTGTTCTTGTACTCTTATGCATTTGGATAACTATGACTTTGTATGTGCCATTTGGTAGATCTCCAACATGAAATATCAGGCAAATAAATAGTAAAAGTAATCTTTAGAAGTAAACAGATAAATGGATTTTTATATACATATAAAATGTGGTTTCTATGAATATTTGCCTAATTATGCAATTGAAAGATAAAAAGATTTAACAAAAAATATTCAATTGTGTTTCGTGCCCTAGATATGACACTGAGCAGCACTGCAGTGAGTCTCCTCCTCGATTCCTTTACATCTTAGTAAGAAGGAAATATGGTCCAAAGGCAAGTCTATTGGCCTGTGCTGGATAGTAGAGTTGAGACATATAGATGGTATGGAAAAGGGAAAGAGGCACTTCAATGATAATCTTAACATGCATATAGAATCTAGAAGATGATAGAATAGCTGTCTTGGGTGTTTTGCTTTTTTAAGTATTTTCCTGCAACATTTGTATCATTTTCTGTGTAATGATTTCTATTCCTTGATGTCAAAAAGCTTTGGGAGGAGGGACCTTTCTCACTCTCAGAGAATGATATCACTCCTCTGGTGACTGAAGTTATTTTGTGGTGGCCTGCTTTCTGTCTCTGATGTTCCACAAAGTGCAAATGTGCCATGTGCTCTGTGCAATTTATCGATTTGATGTACTGTCAAAGGGGAGAAATGTTACATATTGATGACCTGTGCAGCTGCTAATTCTTGTGATGCTATTGTTCTGTAAGGACCAAGAGTCAAATAAAAGTTCTTTTGCAAATTTTTCTTCTGAAATCTACTCCGTTCAGAGAAAACAAAGCCATAATCTGTGGGCAATTTATTGCTCTTTCATGAAATCACTATTATATCTAAACTCCCAAATCTTTTGGCAGCTGGTTCTATTTTATTTTATTTGAGTGAATAATAATATTGTTAAATAAAATTTCATGTGCTTGAAGTGCTTGTAGTGATGCTGGTGTGCTTATTATAGACTACTGTGGGGGTTATTGACTGAAACAAAGCAAGGGTTGTGGTATGTTGACAGGCTGCCTTGTTAATCTAGCTAGAGGAACGTATATTTTCTGGAGAAATTTAACCAGCATTTTTCAGTTTATACTTTCAGGTGAAGTATATGTATTGGGCTGTCACTGAATTGTTCTCCTTTTTACCTCTACAGAGTAAGTATGGCAAACTGGATACAATTCTTTAACTGCCTTAGTATTTCATTATCTATGGGAATGTATATGATTTTTAACTTTTAGAATGTTCCCTTGAATCACTAACACAATAAAGAAGATATGTTGCATTTTTATATATCATTCATGTTCATTTTGAGTTTGGGTTGGGTTTTGAATAGGTTCTAAGTATTTGGGAGCCCTCTGATTTTCCCCTAGGTATAAATGTCTATGTCATTTAATTTTAAGATATTTTTACATGCACATATTTTACTCCTTTAATAGTTTCAATACTGGTACAACTGAGTATGGATCCACAACTAAATTATAAAATAACTTAATTAAAAAACTGAAATGGATGAAAAAATACGAATTGTCATGTTTAGCCTATGTACCCAAGTAGGTTAAGACAAAAAGTTTAAGCAAATAATAGACAAAAATGTGTTCTTCGGGTGCTCCAAAGGGAGGCAGTTGGGACCTTGATCTGCCTGGACATCTCCCAGACAGCGTTTTCAGGAACCAGATTCTACTTTGGGGTAGGAGGGCTGAGAATAGAAGCAGGGTGAAGCTGGGGCTGTGGATGCATGAATAATCTATTCCATGTAGACCCAAATTATTAATTAATGTCAGTTCACAGGATGCTTAGTTTCAAAGTTTTTCAGATAACTACTGTTTAAGCAGAATGGAAAGAATGAAGAAAAGGAAACAGCAAGCAGATAGTAGGAGGTTTACACTCCCCTGGGTTGTGACCCTAGGATGTGGATCCCATTCAATAAGTGAGAAATTGGTTCTGGTTTATAGAACTTAGTTATATCAGCCAGCAGTCACCTTTGTCTTTCCTATTTGCCTACTTCTCACTTCCGTGACTTCAATTGTGCCTTATTACCAATGCCTCATTGTGGCTTTGCTTTAATAAAACTGAATATTCTTACAGATACAGAGATAGCTGAAATTCCCTATTACTATTTTCATATTAATTTTATGCTGATTATACTACACATTTTTGCAAAGCTGGGCCCATGTCTTCTATCTTGGCATTTTGTAACACACTCATTAAATGGCACCTGTGATAGCAAATTATTTATATTTCATTACGATTCTCCCTTCAGAAGTGAGACATTCTGCCTCACAGCCATGTGCGCTACCGTGGCTACACGAACAAGAGCAATACTATGTGAAACTGCACTGCAATACACACCTTTCCTATGTGAGTCATTATCTCTGACAGTATTCCAGGGGAACGTTTGTAAAAAGTGGAGGAAAAGAAAAGCTGAGGGAAGTAATTAAATTCAAGTTTTCTTCCCTTTATCTACAATTCATCTGACTTTTAAAAAGTTTTCATTAAGGAATGCAAAGTTAAGGGAACAGTTTTTGCTCCAGTGAGGTGATGCCCATGGGAGACTATGTTCAACAGAGAGGTGCATAATCAGAAAGTTCCAGTACAAGATTACAGTTCATGTTCAGCCTGAGTCTACAAAAACAGTTAGATGGATTCTCTACGCAGCTCTAGAGAGGCACGACATACACATATGAGGGCAGCATTCACTCTGGCTCTGCTGCTGTCTGTAGTCCCTCAAAGTCTTTGACCTTTTCATATTTTGTTGGAGGGATAATTCATGTCTTCTGTCTGAAGCTGCTTTTCTAGTATGTATTCATGTTAGAAAGGTTTCCTTTAACAGTATGTGATGAGCTTCTGTGCTACAACATGAACAGTAATCTTACTCATCCACAAAGTATATTAGTAAGGGCTTCTGTAATGAATTACCATGGAAGAATGAATGAAAGAGCAGTCATTTATTTCTCATAGCTCTAGAAGTAGAGAAGCCCAAGGTCAGGACACCAGCAGATTCTGTCCTTCATCTTGGTTCACTGGCAGCCACCTTTTGATGGATCTTCATGTGGTGAAAGAGAGTGTCACTCTTCACTTCTAGTAAGGGCACTAACCTCCTTGTAGGAGCCCCACCACTATGACTTCATTCATATTTTATAACCTTTTAAAGACTCCATTTCTAAATATCATAACATTGAGGAATAGGATTTTCGTATTAATTTCATGGGGACACAAATATTTGGCCCATTGCACAAAGTCAAAGGCAACAGTGGGACAAACTTAATCTTTGTAGGGCCCCCTGATGCATTTAATATACCACACTGGGTGTTTAAGTGGGTGTGAAAAGATAGGAGTAGATTAAGGAGATCTGTACTGCTAGTAATGCACTACTTGGTTCAAATATAATTCTGCTTTTATCTTTTGTGTATCCATCTGGGGCTTTACTAGACTGCTTCACTCTCATTATGTGATATAGTTTTGTGGTGGGATCACCTTAGACGTACTCAGTCTTTAATGGAAAGGCTTGACTTTTTAACTTTGTTTTGCTGAGAAATGATCAGGAAAGACCTGACAAGAGTGAAGCAGTCATGGGCAGGAGGGGTTGTTTGGGATGTAGATAGGCCAGAGGTAAAGGAAGAAGTGGAGATGAGGAAGAGCATGAATATAGGGAGGAAGCCAAAGACCATCAGCAAGACCCAAAGAAGCACAGAAGAGTGGTAGCAATTGCTTTTGTAATATGGTGATGACTTCAGAGGTCTTGACTTCCTGGCATCTTTCTTCCCCTCACCCTTTCTTTGTCTCTTGGTCTTTCTCTGCCACCCTTCATAGACCTTCTTTCTGCTTCTTTTGAGCCAGTCTTTGTTGCTGGACATTGGACTAAGGAAAAGTGCGTTAGGTGACAATGACAAAGTAACAACTAATACTTGTGATTAAAAAATCAAAACAAGGGCTGGGGATTTAGCTCAGTGGTTCCGGCGTCTGTCTTGCAAGTGCAAGGGCCTGGGTTTGATCCCGAGTAACCACATACTATACTGGGCATGGAGACTCACGCCCAGCAGCAACCAGTACCACATATCACAGTGCTGGGCATGGTGGCTCATGCCTGTAATCTCAGCACTCAGGAGAGAGGCAGGAGGATTGCTGTGATGTGAGTTGGAGGCTGAGCTGAGGGCCAGCCTGAACCACAAAGTGAGACCCTATCTCAAAAAACCTAAAAAAAAAAAAAAATCAATAAATCAAAACAAAAAAATGTAGGGAAGTACAGGGTGTCTGGGGGCATTTATAAGAGGGCAAACCCCTCTGGATTAGGGATCAGTGAACCATTTGTAGATGAAAGGGCAGGACATGTGGGCTTTAGGAGTTTACAAGAGAGTCAGTGCAATGGAACTCAGAGAACTACTTTGTGAGTTCCAGGGTAGAGGTCAGTACAGCAGACGCAGAGATTGTAGGGAGGGATTTAGAGACATACAATTGGAGATATAATCAGAAACCAGTCATATAGCTCATTTAAAAATAAATATAATTTATCCATTATCTTGAGGGCAATAGGGATCTGTTGAAAGATTCTAATCAAAAAGTGACATGATTAGATTTGGATTTTCAAAAGACCACTTTGGCTGCCATGTACAGAAAGGATCAGTAGGAAATGAAATTTATCTATTATTCATTAAAGCCTAGAAATTGGTTGACAAATATTTTCACAGACAAAGCATCTTTTCAAAAAGTTTAAAAGAGATATCAAAATTCTTGTCTTGTAATGTAAATCAGTCATATTTAAAGTAAAGTTGAAAGGACAATCCATGTTTGTGCATGGATGATGTTAAATTGTAAGATTTTTGAATTTTTTTGTCTAGTGATTACTTTCCCTGCAAATTTCCAGACACACATAGCTTCTACCACTGAAACAACATTAGCATTCCATCTAGGTTTTTTCAAATCCAACAACAACAAACTATCAATAGCAATCCCCATTGCCCTTGGAAGCCTCACTATTACTGAACTAGAAATGCATCCTTGTAAAGTCATTCGCCAAGGCTTCACCAATATCTCTACCTTTAAAGGCATCCCTCATTGAGGAAGCCTGAACAAATTTTAGCCTTTCTAGAACTGAGCTCTGAACCAAAGCCTAGCGATCCTTGAGGGACTGTCAAGATCTTTCACCACATGTGGGTTATGAGATTTGTTTTTCATCACAAGGCCATTATTTCCTGTGCAAGCTCTTTATGAATAGTAAAGTGATAAGGAACCAATATTAAGTCTGCAGGTTGGGCCTTTTTCTTTCAAAGACCAGACTCAGAGTCAGTATTTGGCAAGAGAATTGTTCATAACATAGAATCATCATGCAATTTAACACAGCTGGTACTCTGGTCTCAAGAGAAACCAGAAGATTGGGGAGGATAAGTGCCAGGTAGGCTGGATACAGACTGAGGAAGGAGCCTGGAGAATAGAGAATCTCATTAGAAGTTTGAGGTATTTTAAACCTCTAAAGGTTTCTTTTCACTTTCAGCCAAATTCTGTTAAAATTGAAAAGTAATATGTGGTTATTAGCCTTCCTATGATCTTGTTCAACAGAAGTTTCTAAAAGCTTTCTGATTTATTATCACTCTTGACCTTTATATTTTACCATGAGACTTATAGTACAACATATGATTAGTATTTTTTCACTGAGGAAACTTAGATGTAAAAATATTAAACAGATTATCTAGGGTAATATAATCAATAAATAATGGAATAGGCTAAGACTTCTGTTTAACTTTCTGATCCCAACCCTTTTCCACTAGGTGGTGGTCAAAATAGATTTGGATATGACAATTAAGTTCTGCAAAGAGTTTAAAGCAGGTATCTAGTTCAAAATATCTCTAGTTTGAGTACTTGCAGACTTGAATATTGCTGTCCACCACCAACCTTTTGAAGACTGAACAAATACTAGCAAAGATGAAGAAGTTACTGAAAAAATATATCTGATTGTAAAAGGATGTTTCTGTTAGCATTCTATCTGGAAGATTTTGATATTTTTCCTTTTTACCTGCCTAAATAAAAATGCTTTACAGTTTACTTAAGTAAAAGAAGAATATTGAAAGGAGTGGACATGAGGACCTCATAAACTCATTTATTTAACTGAAATATGAGAGTACTTGATGTGTTCAAAGCATTACAACACACTGGTTGTAGCAGATAGTTAACAGAAAGTTAAGTTGAATGGAGTGAATGGCTCAATTGATTTTATTAAGTTCTCACAGTACTGGACAGGGTGCTTTCAGAGAATTTAAACAGATCAGACAAAATTTGAACTTTAGAGAATACTTTAGAACTAACTGGGAAACAAACTGTACACACCTGAAGCAGCTAGGTAGGAGCACAAAGTAATAGCTAGTAGATGTACAGAATGAGTGAGTTTTGGTTACCTTTCTTTTTGCTAAAACTGTTAGCAAATCATTTCAGACTATGAAGGAAGAAGGTTCATAGATGTGTACCAGAATATCCTTGCCCAAGGGAGGTTGTGTGCGAATAGCACAAGAAACTGGAGAATTTAGAAACCTGGTCATCAACTCTCTTTAGATCCTGTTTGCCATGCTACCTTTTCTTTCTCTTTCCTTCTATTGATCAGGGTTTTTTCTGCTTTATTCAATACATGGCTAACATGGCTCTCCCTAGCTTTATATTCTTTAATTTAAGTAATCGGGTCAGAGTGATTAACTGTCACTGAGTTTCAATGTTAGTTTGTAAAACACAGAGATTCTAACTGCTTTATTAGGACACAAATTATGGGTAATGATTCAGTCAACTGTGGATGGATAGAAGATCCATACATACACAATAAATATTAAGTTAGCCATCCATAGGAAAGAGATGATTTTAAGAAGTAAAAAGGTCTCACCACAGAAATTTAGCTTAAAATATGTTTGGTAGAGAAACTAGTAGATGAAAAATTTCAGTCAGACAGTTATGGATGGAAACATTAACAGAAGCACTTGGGCACTGGTGGATCCTGAAGAATCAAGACCGTTCAGCCAGATGAAGGAGTATGAGACCCATGCCAACTATTGACAGAGCAAGAAATACACAAATGTGGGCTGAGCTGTCCTAGGAGCAGTGGGCAGGCGAATCTTCTTGAAGTTAAGGATTCATGACATATAAATTTGGAAAATAATTTGTCACTGATCATATAGGGGGGCTATGAAGGGTGGGTTTCTGGTTTCTGCTTTATATTTCCTATTCAAGTTTAGAAGTTGTCTGAATTAAACAGTTTCTCTCAGATATGAGCTGGGAAAATGAGTAGAAAAAGGGATTAATAGGGAACTCTCATGATTAGCCTCATCTTCAACTGGAAAAAAGGTGAACTCCAAGGTAAGGTCTGAGAAGAATAGCTACAGAGACAAAAGAAAATGATTGCACAGAGAACAAAGGAAAAGAAAATTTCAAATAAAGTAGTTGGAAGGTCTATCAAGAAAATTCAAATAAGATAAAACTTAGAAGATATTTATGAGATTTGATAATTCAGAAGTGACTGGATTATCTAAATAAAAATATCTGGATTAAGTAGAAGTTGATGGTGAAGATAAGCATGTCAGTTATTGTGCAAGTGGAGGGCACAGACAGTGGGGGCCTAGACAGACAACACCAGCACAGAGTTCTGTGGGATGAGAGGCAGAGGGTGATCAGCGGGGAAGGGAGAATTTTAAATTAGGAGAAAAGACTGTGTTTGTAAGATGAAGAGGAAAAAACAATGAAAAATTCATAGAAGAGTTAAGAGTGTTCAGAACTTGTTGAAATATATTTTTGAGAATGATATTATTGGGAATAATTAAAGATCAAGAAGAAACCACTTAATTTAAAAATTAAAAAAAAAACCCTTGGAAATGATATTCTGAATTACTTGATTTCAATCACTTTTATTTTCATGATAGTATTAAATGGATTTAAGCATGGTGTAAAATTAGAAGCACAACTATTATCGAACTCATCCAGAGTTCACTTAACTAATTAGGAGACTAAGATGCCAAAGGTTTCATGCTGGTGTTCATTAAGCTTCTAGGGATTTTTAGTAGCAGTTATGGTGTGTAACAGTTGTAATAAGAGTACAGATTCAAGGTTTTAGGAAGTAGTAATGTAGAAATCCCACACTAGACATGTTTTGAGAAGTTTGAAAGTAAAGAGAAAGGAAATTTGAGAAAAGATTCAAATTATGCCAGTGTGAAAGGTTTCCAGCCTTAACATGGTTGGTTCCTAGTGGGTAACACCAGAGACGAAGACACAAGAGAAAAATATGATCTAACACAAAGTTTAGGAAAGAGCAGAAGTCAGGGACACTCTTCTGAATGTGAGAGTTGGGAGAATCATGGCCATTTTGATACACATTGTTTAACTGATTTCTCTGCCTCCACATTTTCTCCTTTGCCTGAGGACAGCAATGTCCACAACACAAAGCAATAATAGTAGTAAATAGTTATTCAGCTGTCATTATTCCAGGTGGTCCAACCTCCCAATTAAATTATGAGTTAGGTTCTACAATTAAAATTTCATTTATTAAATGCAGGAAATGATGCCCAAAGAGGTTTAGTTATTTTCTCAAAAAACTAAACTAGATGTCAGCATTCACACTTTTAGTTAGTATTATTTTTTCTCCTTTCACCATTGTATGTACTCCCAGGAGTTACCCCCTGTCTGGAAAAAACTTCTAAAATTACAGATTATACATTAGGTGCATCAGACCTAGCTGGGGAATTTGGACAAAGTAGATATTCTTGAGCCCTCTCCAGACCCACTGACCCCGAAGTCCTGTGCCTTGGCAGCTCCACAATAGTTTGACAAGGGATGCCAGTATTTGTTTACCAACTAATGTAATATCATGCTGGAAATTGCTTGGCCCCAGAAGTTTTAAAATATGGAATCCTTTATATAGTTAAAAATTGTCCAGGAGAAAAGTCTTCATTATTAATTGTTTTTTTTTTGTTTGTTTGTTTGGTTTTTTTTGAGACAAGGTCATGCTTTGTAGTTCAGGCTGGCCCTGAACTCACTATGTAGCCTAGGCCAGCCTTGAACTCACAACAATCCTGCTTCTGCCTTCTAAGTGATGGGATTCCAAGCCTGAGCCACTCCCCATGCCTGGCATTGTGGTATGTGGTACTAGGGATTGAACCAGGGACAGTGTGCTTGCAAGGCAGACACCAGAACCACTGAGCTAAATTCCTGGCCCACTGTTGCAATTATATATATAACTGAATTATATTATATAATATAATATATAACAGATTATTTTTCTATAATATTATTTAAATTTTTCATAGCTCAAAATGGCAAAAATGTATCTTATTTAAAGCATATCTATTGTCAGGAATAATAAAATATCCTTATCTGTCCACTTCACTGACAGGGATTTCCTTTGGAGGGGGTGATCACAGAGTGCTGAGTGTGGCTGTGGCTCTTGTTACCATGTTAATAACAACCCCTTGCAGCGCTGCACATTTTTCTGAGCCTGTCATTGCTATGGCATGTGGCATGGCCTCAGGCACTAAAGGGATGCTTTGCCATTGGTCTTTTGTATGCAGCTCATTTCCTTTGTCACTTCTACCATTTTCTGTTCTAACGTGACTTAGACTTCAGTGTTGTACTGGCCATAAAATACATTTGTCATTAGATTCTGGGTAGAATGCAAAACTCTACTTTGGGTGAACTTTAAATAGAGATCAATTTATTCCAGCAAATATAGATTTATGAGTTTCATGTTCTCACTTTTTCTTGAGGAAAGTTACCAGCAGCTTGTAACAGAACACATTTTTTTTTTGACCCAGCTGGGAAACAGACAGCCACACACACACACACACACACACACACACACTCTAACTGGCCCCACAGTGTTAAGTTACATTTGGCTCACTGAAGAAAGCAAAAGAGAGCATGTAACACATTTCATCATTTGCCAGTTCTGCCTTTGGGCATAACAAATGCTGTTGGAACTCAGATCCTTGAGGGCCTGACTGAAGAACCACTGGTAACCATGAAATCGGAAAGTTCAAGTGTGGTAGCTGCGACAGGTAATAGCTGATCCTTTTGCTGAGCTTTCATTTCACTCTTAGTTAAGAGTTTCTTTCAAGAACTATAACCTTTGCAAACCTCTTGACACTGAAGGCTATATCTGAGACAGCAAAATGTAGGATAAAAATGTATTTCAAGTATCTATGTAACACTTTGAAATACACACAAGGTTTTTTTTTTCTTACTTGCTTTGCATAACTTTGGCACTCAGCAATATCACCAAAGAAAAAATGAGCCCTTTTCTTTCAGCCAATATATGCTTGGTTTGTTAAATAAGAGCCCCTGTCTCATTAGACCAAAGAGGAGACTCTGACCTCTTGTGGAATCAAAAGGGAACATTTTATAGCAGTAAGAGAGATACAGACACACAAATACACACATATTATTTATTGAGATTATATGTATCTATATATCTATAGATATCTGTCTGTCTGTCTATCTATCTATCCTTAAAAGTGGTTTCTCCTGATTTTTCATGTGACATTGTTTGGGTCAGATAACTCTTCACAGCTAGCATGTTTAACAATGTTTTATTTATTCATTACCTTAATTTAACACACCTTATATCTTAGGAATTTATTATGTGATGAAGATTACAGAGGTTAATAAAACAGAGTCCTTACCTTTAAGGAAGTCATGGCCTTCTAAGAAATTTCATTAAAGTATATATTTACAGTTTAATATGGAAATAGTATTAGCAGGGATTTGTAAATAGAATTTTTGGAATCAGAGATATACTTGTATATTTCTTCTCTTCCTAGTTTGTAAGATGTTAAAATCACCTGCTAAGTTTTTTTCCTGTATTCATTTCTATAGTAACAAATTTATTGGCATAGTGTTTTAGTCCATTTTTTAAAAATTTTTTTATTTTTTATTATTTTTTCTTTTTTTATTTTATTTTATTTTATTTTATTTTTTTTAGTCCATTTTTTGTTGCTATATCAGAACACTTGAGGCTGAGTAATTTAAAAGGGGATAAAGCTTCTTCATTCAGCTCTTAGATCTGGAGGCTGAGCATATAAGATGACATGACTTTTTCTGTTTAGCCCTCGTGATCCTGGGCTGCATCACAGCATAGTGGATGGTGTCATGATAGGGGACTACAGGAAAGAGGTCACATGGCAAAACAGGAAGCCAGAGAGTCAAGGTCAGGCTTGTTCTTTTGACAACAGGGTCCTCTAAGAATACTTTAAGCTTCTGTGACAGCAGTACCCAACAACCAGTGACAGTCCACCAGACTCCTTCTTCTAAAGTTCTCCACTTCCTAACATCACTCACTATATGAAGGAGTTCGGGATCATTCTGAAACCACATCCAGAACACAGAAGATAGTCTTCTGGGATGATAAACAGTGTTTCATTTTTTGTTTTGTTTTTAAATAATTACTCACTGGAGGAGGATGCTATTTAGAATTTCCTAAAATATTATTTTTTAAGTATAATACATGTGCAGAAGATGCTTTGCACTGTTGGCTTATCTCTGAAGATACAAATTCCTTTCAGGTGTGATGTTTCTTATGCCCGAAGGATTTCTTTTAACATTTCCTAGAATTTAGCTAACTGTCAATGAATTCTCTCTAGACAGAAAAGTCCTGATGAGTCATAAAGATCTGTTAGTTTTGAAGATTATATTTTGACTCAATAAGATGTAGGGGTTGACAAAATTCTGGTATGCATAAGATGGATAGGAGGTGAAGGTCAACAGGCTAAATTGCTTCTTCAACATCACAGCTATGCAACCAGAATGAGAATAAGTATGGAGAATGTTTCCAAAAGTACTTGCAAAACATAAGATCATGCATTTGGAAACCAAGAATTCTCTAAATATCACAATACATGTATAGATGAGTCAAGCAAGGTATATGTCATGGCTTGTCTTTAGATGTCCCCCAAAGCCTGCGTGGAAGAGGCATGGCTTTTCCAGAGGTGGCTGAATCTGGAAAGTGTGGTGTTGGGTTTATGGGCGTGTGATTACTAAACCACTATACTTGAGTTATTGCTTTGGCACCATCCTAATCCCTGATAGTCTGGATAAGATAAAAGGGGCAGAAAGATTCTATTGAGGCCTTTTGGTGCTTTGCTACTGTCTGTCTGCCATGATGTACTGCCCGTCTGCCACCTGCCTTGGAGCCAGCTGATTATGGGCCGAAATCTTTATGAAATGTAAGCCAAATAAACCTTTCCTCCTTTTAACTTTGGTTGTCTAGTATTTTATCTGAGCAACAAGAGAAAAGGATTGAAGGCAGTATATATACAAAAGTGACAGGTTTTCTGTGTATTGGAAATACAGTAATAAACAGCAGCAGGATTAACAAAAGCACTATACTTCACTAAAGAATAACAAATACTTAGAATTCCTGGGTAAGATTCAACTTAATAATAACTCTAATAAGTAGATGTGAAAAAAATTTTGTAGAATTTGAAAGATAAACTAGAAATATATGACTTTAAAAAGGGCTCATATTTTATTTGTCTATGCTTCAAATGAGTCTATAGAAGAAATTCATAACACAAATTAAATACTATTAAGTATTAGCTATACTATTTACTATACTATCAATTCTAAAGTTTATTTTGGATGAATGTGAAGACAATATGAAAATACATTTTTTCAGATGCTAAAATTTATCCTACAAAATAGTAACATATTTATAAAGTCATAATAATGCCAGCATGGGAATGAATAGACAGGTTAGGAAAATATAATAAAAATCATGGACATATTTAAGTGGGCATCAGGATCCACTTTGTGATAAATACAGGCTAAACTGATAAGACAATAACAGATGGCACTATTGGATAAGAGCTTCTATTTTATTGAAATAAAATTAGTATTTTGCCTTTTAACACATTTTTAAATGAATGTCAGGCTGGTTAGAGATTGTTTTGACTGAATATTTTAATATAAAATTTTAAAAATTACTAGAAGAAAATTATAGAATATATCTGTATTTCCTTGATGTCAAGGCTCTTTAATGCAATAATAAAAAATAGAAGCCATTAAGAAATTAACTTATTGTGCCTTATTTGTATGTAGCAAAATTTATAAAACCTAATATCATAGTATTTGAGTTTAGAATAAAACTCAGAACTAAAAGTTTGTAATGAAAAAATCTATCTATAATTAATAAATGAATTTAATGTGTACTTAATAGGCAGATAATTTAAAAAATGGGCAAAGTATATGACCTAGTAATTTGTGAAAATACAAGTATGACTGACCGAGAGGCGTATCGCATGATTTTTAGTCTCAATACTAGGGAAGGGGAATATTAGAGATAAAGATTAGGTCACTAGAAAGAGAAAGTAGGATAAATCAGACAAAGGAAAATGAAACTGTAAAGGAAGAGCAAAGAAAATGTCAAGATAAGATTGTAATAAGTTGTTTTACTTTTTATTATAAACATTCACTCTCTTGGGTGAAATACACTTTCCAGCTACACTGAAATCAGTTGACTGTAATTTTCCTTGGTCAGAGAAATATCACTTCTGGGGAGAATATCAAGAACTACTTTGTTTTTTTTCCCAGACTTAGCTTTGCTTTGATACCTTGATGGAGAATGTACCACATTCTCCACATGGAGACTGTCCACTTACCAGGCTGCAGGATGAAAAGTTCGGATGTGACTCTCTGCCCACTGGGATGGAAATGGAGTCTCAGTGAGAAATGTGCTTTTGTTGCTGTAGGGCCACTGAAGTGATGGCGTGATTTGTCTCATCGGCATGACCTGATGTGCTCTGACCGGTACTTATAGCTTGTATTATATTTTCAACTTCTTGTTGCAAAACTGCCTGATTCATAAGGAAGAGATTTCAGATGAGAGAGAACTTATCCAAGAAATGTGTACAAGAAATGGAAAGCTTAGTTGGAGGATGTAATCATAGATTGGCTTGCCGTGAGTGGAAAGATTTAGGTAGAAAGCGAGGAAAGATAACTGTGGTGAAAAAGAGACTGGTCAGAGAGAATGGCAGATGCTTGACTGCAGGTTTGTATTCAACTGAAAACTTGGACAGCTCAGTGCTTCAGTTTTGTGAAAACCCAGTTGAGTTTTACTTTGCATATTGTTTGGGGAGCTGCAGACTACAGTTTTAATTTCTCCATTCCTGACTGAATTTTTCTGCAAGGTTCATATTGATTTAAATCAGTAACAATAAAAAAAGCAAATAGTAGAGTTTATTTAGCTTGATATTCTTATTTGGTTTAATAGATTGACTGATGGTGTTGTGAATAATTTGTCTCTTTGTTGATTTGTTCATTCATTTACTTCCTAGTTTACATAGAGGTGCTAAGACTTGGGAATAGGAACAGGTAAATAGATGGCCTGAATGGTGATCCAGGAGCATGGAGGGCCCATATTTTGGTATAACTGTAAATCCACAGAAGGGACAAAACTTAGAAAGCTGTATGATTTGTACTAATGAGTCTTGATTAGGTGTACAAATGATTTCATGGGAATTTTATTCTGACTAAACTATGGCAAGGGACATGAAGTAAAATCAGAAGATTATTCATAGTCAAATGCTTATTAAAATATTATCCATAGACAGTGATGATTGAATAATATCCAGTTATGTCTTATATTTCACATATGAAGATATGTTGGTTTCCTGAACTGGGATATTGGTTAGTCTTCTATTGTGTGCTTGTCCAAACAAGCCATTAGTTACTTCTAGAAGGTTTATTTATCCTACACATTTTAATTATCATATTTCTATAACATAAGTATCTCTAGATTCAATAACTTTTCCAATTCCCTGATATGACATTTCCCATTGCCAGCCATATTTCAACAGATATTTCCACTCAGATTAACACCTGCTATTTTGCTACATTATATTCCATTTATTTTGTTAAAACATCTTCTTTAAGGATGTCACATCAACAACCCACAGAAAATTAATATTTTGTTTGCTCAAGATATAGAGACATTTTCTCATTTTTATTGTATATTTATTTTTTATTATCTAAATCATTACTATTAGCAAAGTAATATGCACCGTGGTGCAATAATATGCCAAGTTATTAATAGCTAAATAAGTAACACATTACTTTTGTCTAAACTTTATTAGTCATAATAAATTTTATTAGTCACATGATCCTTAAAATACAGTTTTGTCAACATAATACTAATTACATTTTTTGACAGACCCACTGTGTATTGTTAATAGGTATAAAGAGTGGAAAGGCATTCAGAGAGGATGCAGGTAACAGAGAAACTGTGGTAGTATAAAGATGTTTGTATTATAAATAGCCGGGAATACAGGTGCCCACAGTTGTAGTCCTCTGCTGGGCCTTATGACACAGACCATTGGCTCAGCAGTAGTGAAGCCTGGAGTTGCTATTTCCGTGCAGAGATTTCAGACCCATGGTGGGAGCCTGAGACATAAGCTGTTTTGTCTCTGTGGATGGCAAATGCACACACTTTTTGCAGTGTGCTTGATGTGGGGACACAGGATATGTGGAGGTCATAGTTGCCAACAGTCACATAGCAGCTGAAGATATTCTATATATGAATATCAACTATTTCTTTGGCTTTTTTTCTCACAATTTAAATTTATCTTTCCTTTGTAATTACCTGTCCTAACTTATCCTGGGTCCTTTAAAAAAACAACAACAACAACAACAACAAAAAAAACTCCCTTAATGTCAGCAGACTCCACATTTCAGTCTTTCTCCTTACTTTGCACAAACTTTCTTGTGCTTCTATCTGCATTTCAGTATCAATGACATTTGCTAACATCTACGTCTGTGAATCTGGGTCCAACTATTCCACTGTTATCCCGGATTAGATCCATAATTAGGCCTCAAATGCACAGCAAATGGTTCTACCATTCACTGAAATACTAAAAACTCAGCCACCACAGCATCAGTCCATGGCTTTCTTTTCTTTTATTTGTTGTCTCTTATTGATCTTTAATTCCTATTGATTGCTTTTCTTGAATATTTCTCTTATTTATCCCCTCTTCTCCATCCCCATCCATTTGCAGTAACCCAAGGAGTCTCCTTAGCTCTCGCCTTCTCCCTCTCCGTGATGTCTCGGTCCTCACATCAAGAACTATGGTTCTAAAACACATTTTACTTCTTACTATCCTATGAGGTTTCTCCACGGCCTGGTCCATCCATTCGGACTTGTGGATGTGAATGGCGCTTCAGGACCTGAAGTCGGTGCTGCACCGGGGCCTCTCCCCAGAGATCCCTCAGAGTTCCCGGATGTGAGCACGTCTTGCTGCCGCGCATCTCCTGACTCGCACACTTCTTACCCTAGAGCAGCCTGTGCCACTCATCTGCTGACAAGGACCCTATTCTCCACTCAGGAATCAGCTAAAATGGTCCTGTGCAAATCCAGGGAAGGGATACGCTTTATGTCCATGCTGTTAGTTTACCTTCTTTCCTCAAGTGTCCCTGTACCCATTTTCATAGTGAGTCCGTCAGTGTTTACAATAGTAGACTGTTTTCCTTCAGCCAAAGAACCATGTTTCTATAAGTTCACATGCCTGACACACAGCAGCTGATCAATAAAATAGTGTGAAATGTATGAGTGAATAAATAGATGGGGACATCGTTGCTTTAAATAATTCCTACATCTTCTTTCCTGCTGCAGTAGGACCAAGAGTTTGAGAATATCTTAGTGACTAATTCACCCATAAGATTAATAATATTATGGTACTTTGTAATTGGTATGATAGATAAAGTACTGGTAAAGACCAAGCACCAGTAGAACTAGATTTCATGTACTTATTTACAACTCTATGGGAAATTAAAATATATATTTTTCTATTTTGGTTTAGCATGTTGCATGCCAAGAAAGAGGCAGAAGAGATTTTAAAAGAAACTTTAGGTCTTCTAGGAAAAAATATTTAGTTGTGATTTTCCAATTTAAATATATAAACAGAATATCTATTTTTGGAATAATTGGTACAAAATTTGTATTTGTGAAACACTAATCTCTTTATAGGCTGGTCTGAAAGTGATTCACTTCTCATAGGTCACAAAAAGGTATATGTTCTTAGCTTCTAGGCCACGCATCACAACAGACTTATGGGTTGGAGCAGGAGTTGTGTCTATTTTGTAAAGCATTAATGTTACCTCAGGAGCAAAATTATTGTTTCTGATAGGCAGTATAACAATTTGGCTAGACCTAACTCAAATGAATAAAATACTAAGCTAATTTTGAATCAGAAGGCTAGGATTTTGAGTAGTTGTGAACTGAAGAGTTTGTGATGATGTTTTGATGATCAGCCCCCAGGTAGTCAAGCAGGGTGCCCTGTCTTTATGGCATTCCAGGTTATAGATTTCCTACCTGGAAGAATAGTTCACAGATGGAGAGAAAGGTGAGCAGAACCATTCACTACCACCAAATCTGTATTTTCGGTAATTAATTATTGATGATGCTTTTCAAAGCTCTTGGCAGATTATAAATGGAAACTACTTCCAATAGAAGAGTTTCTGGTTATATTTGTTCTGTCCTGCTAACGCTTTCCCTAATTCATCGCCATTCCTCATAGGCCGCTGTGGTGGGGAACCATAGTTATATTGGTACTTCAGCGTATTCTCTGTCTCTGCCTTGGTTCCTCCCTTAACACCCTACATAGTAAGATGTCAATGCCTGAGCAGGGAACCAGTGGCACAGGGATTTCTTCATGTAAGAGTCAGACTGAGGGACACATTATCTCTTCCGGGATGCTTGCCTACATTCCTTTATGTAATTATTACATCCCCTACCCTCAAAACATTTCTAGAAGATTGCAGCAGTTTCTGAAGCATAGCTTCAGACTTTTCTAACCCTTCCTCCCCATTCTCTATTGGTTATCCTCTCTTCACCATGGTACAGGTCAGTTACTGTACTGTAACAAAACACTTGAGGAAATCAACTTCAAATTAATAAAAGATTGTTTTAACTCACAGTTTTGGAGATTTCAGTCCATGGTCATTTGTTTTGTGGGCTTCAGGCCTGTGGAGGGGGCTGTGTAGCACGCTGACTGCCTGGGGCAAAGCAAGGTGCTCAGTGGTAGTAACAGCAAATGGAAACAGACAAATCCGCTGAGGCCTCAGTGAGTCCTTTAGAGCATGGCCTCTAGGACTTAAGATCTCCCACTGCAGCTTGCCTCCTCCATTATCCACCACCTCTGAATAGTGCAGTGGGCGGAGGACCAAGCTTTTATTTAACACAAAGTCCTCTGGACAAAAATTCCAGGTCCAAATTACAGCAAACTCCATCTCAACAATAAGAACATATTGAACTTCTGTGGACTGGGGTGTGCCATTGATGAGAGGTCAGAAGGACTCTGGCGGGATTATAAGGAGGGAATTATAATGCAGTTTCTGAGGTCTTCATGTGACTCCTTGTTACGTGATGTACATCCTGATAGTTCTTTTAATTCTCTGGAATCTTGTTAAATAGGTGTCATCGTCTCTTTATTACAGATGAAAAATTGAGTCTCTGAAAAATTTAACAGCTTGTCTCCTGGGAGCAACCAGTTCATATCTGAACCAGGACTCAAACCCAAGCATTTCTGACTCCACATCCTGAGCTTCTTTTATTTTACTTTTTATTATCATGCATCAATTATTTAGGTCTAATGTGGTATTTCATATAAGCACACAGTTTATGCTTATCAAATCCAGGCTTCCTTTATCCAACCTCCCTTCCATCTCTACTAGTCATGGCTCTGCAATGAAGTTAAGCTTCTAAAAAAGAATTCCACACAGGAGTCAGGACATGCAGTTGTTTTCTTACCCCATCTGATGTATTTCACATAATGTAATTTTCCTCCAGGCCCATCCATTTTGCTGCACACGACAAGATTCATTCTTTTTGTGGCTGAATATTTTATTTATTTATCTCCCTATCTATCATCTATCTCTGTCTCCTTCTCTCTTATCTATATATCACATTTGTTGATCCATTCATAAATTCATAGGCAACTCAACTGATTTAATTCCTTGGCTATTGTGAAAAGTGCTCCAGTAAACACAGATCTCTCTTTGGGGTGCTTCTGTGATTTCTTGCAGATATATCTACCCAGAAGGGGCACAGTCACCTACTGGGGAGTGGGCCTCTGTCTGACCTTAACATAAGACACAGGACTTCTGATTGGTTTGATTTGGCTTCTCATTTCTTATCAGGTCACTTTATTAATCTAGATAGCAGTTACTTATAGAATGCTTAATGTAAGCCATACAGTACTTTGGGTACTTAAAGTATTTATAAACAGTAAAGGTTAAGTTTCAGCTCTTAGAGGTCCTATAATTTAATGAAGGATACTAAGCCACAGAAGAACACAAAAGAGCAAGTTACTATAGGTAATAATAGTTCAAGGTTTGGTGGAAAAATGACCCTACTGATGGACTGTCTTGAAATATGTACTGAAAAAAGTAAAATGATTAGGAAATAATTACTCATGAAGGAAACGTTTGCTGTGAGACTTACAAGGCAGTGTTTCACCTTGAATTAGGCCAGTAGATCAGTTGGACAGAAATTCTGTGGGGAAAACATGCTTACCATATTTCAGATACTGAAAGAGAATCAGTGTGAATAAGGCAAAGTGAGAAAAAAGAGTACCTTTTGAAGTGGGTGGGGAAAGTTCATATAGAATAATACACCCCTGATGAGGAGAATCGATTTTATCTTAGACACAAAGCATAGATTTTAGAACAATTGAACAGGGTTTTGACGTGATCTGATTTATACCTTTAAAACAGTAGCTGCGGCTACCGATTAAAGAATGAATTGTAGGGGAAAGAGAACATGAAGCCCCTTAAAAAATGACGACTCAGGTCTGAGTCAGACGTGGTGGATTGGGCTGCTGACAGCAAAACCAGGGTAACTGGACAACTCAGGAATATTTTTAGGGTGCTTTCCATAGGGCTCACTGGGAGATTGGGGAGGGAAGTGTGAGGATCCAGGACAATTATAGATTAGAAATAACTTTGCATCGTGGACTTGAATGACCAGATGGATGAACGTGACACTTACTGAGAGGCAGACAGCTGAGTGAGAAGCAAGTTGTAGGGCTGGGGATAAAAAGAGCTTCCTTTTAGAATCCAAAGCATTTTCTTTAGTCTGGTCGTATGCATGTGGCTCTTTCTGATCGAGTGCAACTTACATAGTGACATGTAATAAGTGTGTATTGGATCAACATGCAGGAAAGTTTCTGTGTTGACCTCATTCCTTTAAGACTCAGGAGAATTCTGTTGCTGAGAAAAGCTTCCTGATTCTAGAATTATGTTTCTAGTTTCTGGAAAAGGTCGATTCTTACTCCATTCATCACTAACTAGGCATAATCACTTGTACTCTGAATTGTAAAATTACCTCCTCATAATTCACCATCCTCTTACAAAACCTCTATTAACCCTCTGCAAGAAACATTCACTTTCTAAGTGAATATAGTATTTGTATATTAGTCAGAGCTAGAGAAGTCCTTTGCCACATTGTGAAAATTAGCTTTCTTTTCCCTTGAGGTAAGCTTCAGCCTCTTGTGAATAATATAAAATGTGACCCACGTTTCATATGATAAAGAAATATTTCCAATCATCCAGATTGTTCGACATGACAGACTTATTTTTCTACTCATATTTTATTTGCTGTAATGTTAGTCTCAAAGCTCATTAAAATTTTAAGGCACCATATCTTAGATGTAAAATATTTTTATTGAGAAAATGAATTTTTGCTGCCTTGAGACTAGCTCTCTAATTAGGAGGCATATACCATTAGACCAAGTATATCATTCTAAACATACACTGTGATGAATTGATAATTCATGTCAATCTCAAATTATAATCATTTTATTACCTTTCGGCATCAAGGAAATCCCCAGTGAGAGGAAAAACAGTACAGTGATATTTTGAGACATTGCACTTTTCTTGGCTTGCAGAAATCTTCTTTGGTAGTCATATTTCCTACATAGTTTATAATTTGACTTCTTGTTCTTTTACAGTCAGTTGGCATTTGACTTATTCCCCCAACCTGCCATTCCACCAAGACTGCTAATAGTTGCTTTGATATTATTTTGTAATAATTTCAATTTTTAAAGATCTTTTTCAAATGAGCTGTGAGAAAAATTATATTGTTATCATTTAAATCTCCTCCTCTTGTCTAGACATTGCCATGATTCTTGAATGTATGGTCTATATCTCACCACAGACACTGATGCATGCCATGGAGAACAGTTGTCGGCTATTGCCATGGAATCAGTGGTTTTGGGCAGCATATAGTACATTAGTTTATTAGAAACTCTTCAAGTTTAATTTATTCAATTATGTGGAGGCTAAAGATGTGCTGTTGAAGCACTCATCATTAACGGTCATTATCCATCGTCACTCTTAAATGGGCGAACCCAACTTTTGGAGATTTTCTCTGCGAAGAAGACACAGTGGGAGCTAAAAAATGAAAGTAAGAAGTTTCAGGCCACAACTCAAAGGCCTGAGATTTAAACATGGATCAAGGAAGAACTGAGGTATCATGATTGCCTGGGAACATTGTTAGAGAAAGCAAGGCAAAGGGCAAAGGCAAGACAGAGGCAGAATGGGCCAGGACAGCCATCTTCTCTTCTACTCCCTTGTACTTTAGACAGGTTTCTCATGTCTACATCTCTGACCTTCTTTTTATGAAGGTTTTCTGTTTACAATAGAAAACAATAGGTTTCTATTTACAATAGAAAACCTGTAAATGTAAATTCTGCCTTCTAGTGCATTTTCTAAAACCTAAGAGTGTCATTATCCAGAATTTGGGAAGTATACTTTCAAAGTGGGAGCAACACCTTCGTTAGGGTGGGGAGGGCTCCCATCTCCCCATCTCTGTGGGAGGGTAGGAGCTGCACTATGGAAAAGTGTAGTGTATGGGTATAGAGGCCATGATCACCTGGAGCAACTTCCTGCCTAGATTTTGGAAATTTTTATTTGAAGGATTTGGAGAAAAGATTTTGGGCATTTGCTTTCTTAATAGTTCCAGTTTTAACTAGCATAGGACCCTAGCTCTGTGGTTTATAGCTGTAGGGAGGAACCAAGGAGAGTGGACAGTCTTTCAAAGTGGGTGCTAGTGAATGCTTGCACTTGGACAAACTCCTGAAATAACCATTTCTGGACTGCTCCAGAAAGCTGTGTAATCAATCTATGCAGGAATGGTGCCTCATAACCTCTCTTCTTTTAACTAAAATATTACCACAACTGCTCTATAGTAAGTAACTCTTCTTAATGAAAAAGTAGAATGTGAGGAAAGTTGTAAAAAGATAATCTTTGAGCAATGAGAAGAATTTTATTTTCTTTCTATAAATGGAACAAGCATAGAAGTAGAGACTTTCAAGATACCTTGTGTTGAGCCAGAAAAGGAATCTTAAATCATTTGAATTGTTTCCCTGCTTATGCTCAGGTTTTCAAAAGGTACTCATTAACTGAAAATATAGTCTTCTTCACATTTTTTTACTGAAGAAAATTCAGAATTTTTCTGAGTTACTTGCCAGAATCTACAAAGATTCCTTTTGGCTACACTTCTATGTACATCTATTCTGAAATTTGTACCAGACTAAAATTTATTTCTTCTTGCTCTAGCCATTGAACTGTGAGGAAACTGATGGTAGTTAATGAAAGAAACAGAAAGAAAAAAAGAAAAAAGCTTTTCCTTTTTGTAATTTACTTTTTGAACTGAATACTCATGCATTTATTTAAACAATTGGGCTTTAACAAAAACACTGTGATTAGTGGTACCCTAATCAGTGGTACCCCTGAATGGGGTTCTTGAAAAGTGACAATATCCACTGCCCTTAACATAATGACCTGGCTATTTTGGAAGGATAGCTGCTGTGGGGAATGTGTTCTTCTTCTTAATTTCCTTACAAATTCCTTACAATTTCCTTCATTTTCTCTTTAAAATTTCTTCTGAGGAGAGTTTGTATCTGTCTCTCCTTACTCAAGCGAGTATGAATTTATATCACTTTGTTTCAGAAAATTTCACATTAGGAAAAAAATTTCCATTCTAAGAAGAAATTCAGCAGTTTCTACAATTTATTTATTTATTTTTTTTGAGACAGGGTTTCACTTTGTAGTTCAGTCTGGCCCTGAGCTCAGCAATCCTCCTGCCTCTGCCTCCTGAGTGCTGGTGTTACAGGTGTGAGCCACCATACCTGGCACTGTGGGATGTGGTTACCAGGGATCGAATTTAGGGCCATGTGATTGCTAGGCAGGAGCTGGAACCACTGAGCTAAATCTCCAGCTCCAACAGTTTTTACTGTTAAACAAAGAGAGAAAGTCATTCTAGAAACAGGAATACTTTTCTGGTTTAAAATTTATCTGTTTCTTCTTCCCATGCCATTGTCTCTAATACACACCATCCTCTGAGAAAAACTATACTCTGCAGGAATTTCTGTTGGTGAAGACAAAATGGTCTCCTCTTATGGTCAACATGGAAAATGGAAAGAATGAGGTGGAAACCCAGAAAGGTGAATGAAGATAATCACCCTTCCATCTTGACACACTTCCAAGTTTACTCCGTTCTCCACATCACAGCAAGCATGTTCCGACCACTGCTGCCTGCCTGTGTGAGCCTGAGAATTCCCTCACCAAACACATCTGGAACCTTTTCATTGTTTCCCACTCACTGTGCTCTGTGCAGGAAATATTACCACAAGCCTTGACTCTCAGTAGAGAATCAGAAGAAAACAAAGCTGCAGGGAACTTCTCTACCCTCAGATCTTCTGGTGAATAGCTGGCCCCAGAGAGATGCGGAAAGCCAGAAGTGGGCTAAATATTTTTGTTTTAATGTTCTACTTTTCTTGGTGTGGAAAGTTTCCTCTCCATGTGTGAAGCTTAACTGTAGGCCTCAGATAAAATGAAAACCTCAGGGTGGGACAAAAGGGCAAAGAGTAATGGATTTCAGGGCTCTGCAAACATGCGTATTGGAAGAAACACTGTATCTGAAATCATTAGACTTCGGCCAAGGCTGCCAGCACCAGAAGCATGTACCAACCCAGCACGGAGATGGACTCTGTTTTGTTCACAAATCACTGATGCAACTACTATTCCTTTCTCCACGCACTGTTCTTGTTTTCAAGATAATAGGGTTTTGCCTCACACTCTCAGACATTCTGGCCTTGACATTCGTTAGTTGTAAGAACACGTATTTTTTTAATTAAGTTTTCTTAATTGCCCCAAATATGAAATAGCACAGATAGAGGCCTGGTGCAACTCTAAGTGGCCATACAGTAGAAAAAGAGGATGAGAAACAAGAGCGAACAGGGGTCACATAGAGGTGATCAGCATGGAAGAGGAAGCCTAGGCCTCGGTGTCAGACAGGAATAATGGCACAAATAAGATTTTTATACCTGCATAGGGCCTGAGGTGTGGCAACATGAAGGTTTATAGGTAGTTTCACATCTGATATTCATCTGTTTTTCTACAATATTTGTTGAAAAATGCTATGTATTAATTGTTGTGCTAGATCTAGAGGCAGTGCAAAAGAAGAAAACATGACCATTATCAGCAGGCATATAAATGTAGAAACTTATGATCACATTCAAATAAGACTAAGCAGTGAAGGTTATGGGGGTACGGTGGATTCCAACAGACAATGTGAGAAATTTCCAAGGACAGTCAAAATGTTCTTCCATAGAAAGAGATCATTCCGGCTGGGACTTGAGGAAGAGTAGAGATTTCTACGCCAAAAAATAAGGTAGCCTTGCCTAAGGCCAGGCCATGGAAGAGAACAGATAGTATTGATAACACTAAACACTTCATTTATGACATAGGTTGAGGAAAGCTCAAGAAGGTGAGAAAGATAACCTCCTCTTCTGTTAGATACTTAAGTAGGCAATGCAGATCTGAAATCCTGCACTAAGTGAAGCTATACAGAAGCAGTAGGGCAAGAGCCTGGATGTGCGCTCTGACAGGCCACGGCACAACACCAGACATGGGGAATCTGTGAAGTGACCTTGAAACAGCTCTGGAACACTGGCTTATTCTCCCACATTTACACTAAGTACATCTTTAAGTTGTCAAGAAGCAGTTTTCTGGCTGTGCCTCCTTGGAAAAAAAGTTGTAACTATGGGCATGCTCAAAGAATTATTGAAGTTTTTATGTAGGCAAAGTCTTAGTATGTGAAACTGATTTAATGAGGTGCTTTCTAGAAAAATGTATGTAATATAGCAAGGAAGCTTAGGGTTGGCATGAGAAGTTATTGGAAGAAATTATAACATACACTTCCGCAGTGACAATGTGATTCATCTGAGATCCTATTACATCTAAGCCAATGTGTCAAATATTTGTATGGAATTCTCTTGTGTGATTTAGAAATGAAATGTGTGTTCAAAAAGGCTATGAAACATCTCCCAGGATTGTCAGTTAACAGGCATCCCAAGCAAGTGAGCATATCTCCCTGATACTGAGACCTGCCTTTGTATGCTACTGTGGGCTTCGGTAGATCAAGCAGAATGTAAGTACTTCTATTCCATGCAAGAATTTATAGAAAATTCTCAGATCACCTCGATCCACAGTCCTTTTGATCTTCCTTCCACTGTCTTTCCCTTCTTCAGGGTTCACCACCATTCCCATTTCCTCCCTAAAGTATATCTCACTAGCTCACATAAAAGTGATCCCTGTCCAACACCTGCTATTTACACTTTTAAATTCTAAAATAACTTGGGTTATTCAAGTCTCTTTTCATGAAAAATTCTTTGAGGAAAAATTTTTTTTTGAAAAATTTCCCTTGAGGAAAGGAAGGCCTGGAGGTTTAGTTTTGAGAGCTGGGATGTTTGTAGTAAATACTCTGAGAGAGGGATGGGGTAATTCAGTTCTGGAAACACCTGGGAAGACTGACTTCAGATGGGGTCTCCAGAAATGGGAAGACTCTGAGTTCCATCACAGCTGATGAGAAGCATGCTCAGGAGGAGGAAGGAAGGAAATTAAGTAAAGAGGGTTTCACACAGGGAGGAAGAGAGTCCATAATGGTGGTTGTAGACTGAGTTCACCTTGACAGAAGTACAGTCCAAGTCATGTCTGGGAGCAGAAAGATGAGGTTGGGTCCGATTCAAAGAACACAGAGTATTCATCTCCAAAATATGCAGTAATTATGGAAGAAAAGCAGAACTGAGTAGAAAAGAAAGGGACTTTGGGCTTTTTGTCATATTGGTGATTCAAATTCTCTACTTTGTTATTGATATATTTTAAAAAATTGTTTCTATTTTATCAAAGATTTTACATTTCTTGAATTAAAGTTCTTCATAATAGCCTTCTGATTCACTGAAGTCATGTTCTTTTTATTATAATTTAATATTTGCACCTTTTTCATTTTTTTTATTAAGCTTCCCAGGTAGTTATAATGTACCAGTCTTTACTTTAAATGACCCTCTGTATTGTAGATTTTCTACTTGGTTAATTTCTGGTGTTTAGTCTTTCATTTCATAATAAAATACTATTCAGTTTTTAAAATTTCATGTGATTTGGAACAACATAGATGGATATAAAGGGTATTAATGTAACTAAAATGAGCCAGCCCAGAGTAACATATTTCACGATCTCACTTACATGTACATTCTAAAAAAAAAATTGAACAGGAAACAAATGTGGTAATAATAAAGAAAAAAGAAAACAAGGATTGTGTATATAGGGGGATGCAGGGCAGGAGAAATAAGGAAAAATGAGAATTAAGTCATGTCATGTTCTAGTACAAACTCCTAATGTTGAATGCGATTATCATGTGTATTCATAACATACCAATAAGGATAATTTTAAAAAATTCATTGCTTCATTAACTATTTTTGGTTTCTTAGTTCTCAAAGTGAATGCTTAGCTCTTTTATTTTAATTTTTGTGAGTGTTTTGTTATAATGATTTTATTTGGCAAAAATTAAGATTGTCGGTCTGAAATCAATTTCAACTAAATCCTGTATGATAGGCAATATTTGAATTTTTCACTCTATTAAAATATTTTTACATTTCTATCCTATGTCTTTCTAATCTGTGTGTTGGATAGAAGTATTTATCTTAGTTTTCATATATCTTATTTTTTTTAGTGCTGTATTAATTTCTAATTTTATCATGGCTAGACTACAATTTGTGTGATAGAAATCTTTTTTTGTTGTTGTTGTTTTGAAATTTCATTCCATCATTTCTTAGATGTGAGTGGTTTTGGATATTATTCTTCTTTTTCATACTTGAGTTAAATTTTTGCTTTAAAAAATGAAGTTCTATAAATTCAGCCATTGTACCATTCATTTGAAGTTCGATTAAATGTTTGCTAAATCTTTTTATTCCTTCTTCCATATTTCTTTCTTTTTTTTAAAAGTCTTTTTGATTTTTCTTGATAGGATGTTGGAAGATTTCTTCAAATCAGTAACTTGGCTTTCTAATGTATGTTTCTTCTTCTCTTCTCTTTAGCATGCTCAATGAGTGTTTCAGTGCACTGGTTAAATGTGATGGACATCTCCTGTTGGACTCTCCATTTTGGAAGAGGCTGTACACTTCTTTCCAATATCACCTCTCCAGCCTCACCCTTTGAACATAAGAGTCGACAAGGCTGCAAGGCAAACTAGTGTCATGGCTGTACCATCTTTTTATGCTATTGATCTACTAGGATTTTGGCTTGAGAGAAGTGTCTGTACTGTGATCAGTGAAGTAATAGATTTAATATAATGGTTAAAAATATATATTCCAAGACATTAGTTAGGCTAGGGTTCCTTACCTAGACCTATATACATCCTGCCTTTTGAATTGAGGATAACTGATGGAATTATCTGGTTTGGCAGTGTTGGTGTTGCTGGAGTTCCCATTTTTTGTAATGTCCGAATATATAATTAAAATATTTGGGCCAGGAATCTAACTCAGTAGTTCTGGCATCTGCCTGGCATATGCAAGCTCTCGAGTTCGATCCCCAGTACCACAGACCATAATACTGAGTGTGCTGGCTCATGCCCATCAGCAATCAGTACCACATAGCACAGTGCTGGGTCTGGTGGCTCACACCCATCATCCCAGCGCTTAAGGGACAAAGGCAGGAGAACTGCCAAGAATTTGAGACTTGCCTGGACCACATAGCAAGTTCAGAAACAATCTGAACTACAAAGCAAGACCCTGTTAAAAAAAAAAACCAAAAATATTGTTTATTAGAAAAAAATTAAAATTTATCTCCTTCCCTTTCTTATAATTACTGAATGTGAGTTTCCTGAAGTTACGGAAGCTGAGATGAGAGATATATACAAGAAGATGGCATGACAAGCAGATTATTTGGATTATATTGAAAGTGAGTAAGGAAAAAACACATGAATTAGTGGCTGTCTAGGCACTTAGAGAATTAGACAAAAAAACCTAATTGAGCTGAATTTACTATCTTTGGTATATTCTAATATTACTTTTCTGTTAGATAAAGGGGTTCTTACTGGTCAGCTTTCAGAAATGGTGAAAAAAAATACAACAAAGGAGAAGTGATCAGTTCTTTCCAGGGCCCGGCCATCACTCATGTAGCTGTGTGCTGTGATTCGGGGATGGACAGTGGTGGGAAGATTCTGGAGTTTTTATTACACAGATGTGCCAACATACCACGACCTCCTGCTGGAAACTTAAAGTCATTCAGGTTGTCCATTTGACCTGTGGGATCCACAGGAAGTATTCAAAGCACAATGATGCCATTATTGTTGACACTGTGGAGGCCCAGCTGAACTGGCAGGAAAGAAAGAAGAGAGAACAGAACCTCTTTAGAGTTACAAATTAAATATGTATGAAATATCTCCACCCTCCCCTTACCTTCTCCTCAAATCTAGCTCAGGGGATATTTAGAAAATATAGATTTGACAAGTGAAACATAAATAACCTATTTAGTTTCTTGGTAGCTGAATATGTTTTTGTTGTTCACCCAAAGAGATGGTGAAAGAGAAAATCAACTATTTAAGTACCCTGTGGGTAGCCTGCTCAGGAAAATGACAAAATAAAATAAATGGCCGTTTTCACATTGCTCCCCAGTGCAGCCAGAAAGGAATGGTGTTATTTCTTGAGTCTGACATAAATACTGGATTTCCAGATTGCTAGAGTATATATGTGTACTTCAGAATATTATGGTTTTTTTTTTTTT
>PVIR01017710.1:0-34481 GCA_004026965.1 Petromus typicus | reverse complement strand
TTTTTTTCTATGCAGGAGGAATAGAAGAGGAAATGAAATATGGATCTTCTATTAAACACTTTCTTCCTGTTTCTTTGGATTCTGGGAACTCTAAGAGCTTGGGCTGGGGAGCAGAGCAGGGTTCTACCTTTTCCCTGGCCAAGGCTGGTTTTCACTCCCCCTGGGCTCTCCTCTAGAAATCTTCTCTGAGATGAAAGATTCTTCCCTTCTTTCACTACTTAAAGAGAAGGAATGAATTGCAAAGTGATTTTAGCACCTCAGAATCTCCAGCAAGTTTTCAGGAGGAGACAGTGAGTCCTCCAGGTTACAGCTTGGAGATTTGAAATAAGTGAACTGAAAACCCTAAATGGCAGAGGAGGAACAGGAAAAGAAATAAAAATGTGAGTCACCTACAGAAAGAAAAGTGAGCTTTAGAGGCTCCAGGCTCTGACTACAGGGAAGCATTTTGAACAGAATTAGCATTATTCTTTTAAATTGCTTAGAGTCTTTATAGCTACTTTCTTATAACTTCCCTGCTTTTACATATAGAAAACTGATGTCCTTTGGGTACCAGTTAATAACCATCCATTAAAACTTTCCTAAACAAAAAGCAAGTTTCAAAACAGGCAGTCTTAACTATCTTAGAGCACAGGAAAAAGAAAGAGCAAAAATCCTTTGACCTCCTAGGGCAGCTATATTATTACATCAAAGAAATACAGGAAGAGAGAAAGAGGGAAAATATTTTCTTTTCACCAGGCATGAAATCATACAAATTTTACTATGTGCAAAGTATATATCACTATTGCTTGCCTTTGATGGAAGACATTTGACTTATTGCTTTGAGGGAAGATATTAAAAATAAAACAGCAAGAAAATACCAGGAAAGGAAATTAAGTGGAAACTACACCTTCTCTTTATCTTTTTCTTTATTTTGCAACCTTTGCTTTGGGACCAATGGTGACTGTTTGTGGTGTCTACTTATTACTTTTTTACTATTCGTCATCTGGGGCAATGTGCTCAGCATCTCTTAAAAGAATATATTTAATAGTAGTCTTTGGGAAAACCAAAGAAAATACTTTGAAGGTTATAATGGTTAGGTTATTAAACCTGTGATGGACATGATGCCCTGTTCCATTAAATTCTATGTAAATCAACATGATATACTTGAACAATGGGGCCTGGACTATTAGAATGAACTAACAGGGAACTGATTAGGTAAGTTAAATAGCAGTATGAACCAGTGTCTTTACCATCATCTCCTTGGTTTATCGTAGACCATTTAGATCGAAATGAGATGTTGTAACCCTAAAATACATAGCTAATCTGAAGCAAGTTTCGAATTTCTAGTCCCTCATTTTTAGAAATATGTTATAAAGACTGAATCATCATATTTACCTGCTTAAAAAGTGGCATTCCATGACTGCATCATGTCACTTGGGGTCAAGAGGAAGCACAAAACAAAACCAATTACTTTCAGACAAAGTGAATGCTATTTTGTCATGTGATGAGGATGAAGTTTAAAGTCCTAAAGAGCAGATGGAATTAAAAGAATAAGAAGGAATAACAGCAGCCTCCTGGTTATTTTGTGGGACTTTTGCTAGCTCTCCATCAAAAGAGGCATTTAAATGCCTCAAAAGCAAGATGCTAAATTCTACCACATATTTCATATTATAGTCAACTCTCAGCAGAAGCCACAATAGCTTTTGGTGTTTTATAAATCTATGAGCCCCTGGATTCCTTGTTTGTAGGAAAATGGTTAAATAATCTAGCATTTTTCTTCTGCCACAACTTTAGCCCAAAGACCCTGGGCAAATCACATAGTCTTTTGAACCCCAAGTTCCTCACTGACAAAATAATGACAACAACATATGTTGTGTGGACTAGGTCAATGCAGGTACAGTCAGCTGTCTGTACATGAGGATTCTAGGTCATTCAATGGAACCAACCAAGAGGGAAAAAATATCAAAATAAACTACTAAACTAAACTACCAAACGTAAAGACTTACTGTCATTTCATGACAGTTATTGATATAGCATGTACATTGAATTAGGTTTTACAAATAATCTAGAGATGATTTAAAATATACAGAAGGATATGCATAGGTGATATGCAGGTATTTCAGCATTTTATTTAAGGAGCTCAAGCATTATAGGCTTTAGTTGTGTTTGGGAGCCTGGAAGCAACTTCCTGAGTATACCAAAGGACAATAGTTCTTGAAGGTACTATGTAAATATTGTGGCTCTCAAGCGATATAATGTATCAGTTTTATCATTCGTTCTAAGAAAGATCTATACAGGGATAAGCCAAATAATCTCTCTCAGTGCTGAGATGCAAAACTTGGAAGAGGACAGGTTTATTTAGGTTCAGGGTTATAAACTGTGATTATAGGGCTCCTGAGAAGCAGCAAGCAGCTAATCCATGGTGGTCAGGAAACAGCAAACTTGAATTTGCACTCATAGGTGAATTAATCCAGCGATGAGCACAACATGCCCATGACCCTTACGCTGAACAAAGGTTCACCCTCTTCAGAGAAGCACAACACTATGGCTTTCAGGAGGAAAAGGAAAGACTTTAGATTTGTC
This sequence comes from Petromus typicus, assembly GCA_004026965.1. Taxonomy (NCBI): domain Eukaryota; kingdom Metazoa; phylum Chordata; class Mammalia; order Rodentia; family Petromuridae; genus Petromus; species Petromus typicus. The sequence continues at coordinate 31,919 of PVIR01017710.1, read as the reverse complement.
TTACATGTGCAGTTACAAGATCACATATTAGTAATCAAGAGGCACTGGAGACCAATGAAAATCTCCAAATTGCATTTAGTCTGTAGATAGGTTTTGCTCAGACATTTCTGAAAGTGAATTGAGTCCCAAAGACTTAAAAATGAAAAAGATTGACATTAGATTGCTCCCCTTTTAAAGAAATTGAGTATTTGCTCCTAAAGCTACGTCTTCTACCTTCACTGGATGGTTATCCCTCCGCTAAGTACTTTAGCCTCACCTAGAATGCCTCAATGGAACAGTTCCTTTCTCAGTGCAGTTTAGAGTTTAATTCAAATTGCTTTGGCCAGTAGAAAGTCACACACGAGAAGTGTGAAATGTCCATGGGTGTTTGACAAGGCCTTGCATTTGAGTAATCTCACTGAAAAGCAGGGTCTCCTATGAGGCTTCTACCCCATCATCTACGGTGAGCCCCGCACTAACACACTCAGAGCAGACTTGCAGTCTCCCTGCTGGAAGGTTAGACGACCTACACCTGAAGGCGGAGCTGTGCTAGCAGTTAGAGATTAAACAAGAACAAAACTAAAGCGGGCCTTTGCTATTAGTAACCTGTGGTTTGGGACAGTCTTTTATGCAACCTTACTGTCCCTGCATCTGGCTAATGTATTCTTTTTTCTCTGTCTGTATCTTTCTTTGTGAGTTGGTCTCTCTCTTTTGTGGCCCTGGTGAGAATCTGGAATAAATAAAAAATAAAAATGCCACAGTAGAGTCAGAGGGGACTATAATGGGAGAAGATCTCAGAGATCATCTAACTCAAACCTTTGTCTTTCCAGAAAAGTGAACATAGTCCTTCATGCTCAGTCAGTACCCAGTGAATGATCCTTATAACCAGCACAAGTCTTCCTTAGTATTGGAAGCTTTGAAATGTGCACATTGAAACTGTTTTAGGAAATATCTCTCAACTTTTGTGAGAGAATTTAAATGTGCACGGATGAAAAATAGAAATCTGAGGACAACATAAATTTCACATTTTTTCCTTCAAATGAAAAGCTGAAACATCTCTGTGTGTATGTGCTACACATGCAAATGCTTGTAGATCCACCTGAGAACTTTAATAACTTAAAGTGACTCATTTCTTAATGAAAATAATGCATTTCAAATTTGCAAAAAACACCTCAGTACGAGATTCAGAAAGTTAAACATTTTCTGACCTTCCTTATTTCTTATATACCCTTTCTCAAATGAAAATTTTAGAATTGTTTAAGCTCTCTGAAAGCCCATATGGAGACTCAATGTTAATTTTTGTAATACTCTGATGTTTCATATATATGGCATCTATACCCTTAATTTCTAATACATCACACATTTTATTTTTGCAGTAACTCAATTTTATTGCTATGAACTTATATATGTATATGTTTATGTATTTATATATGTATCTATATGTCTCATCTCAGTTCATTTTGCAAATGATTTTAATAACATTTAATTCTGTGACGATAATAGTGGTAGCTTTATAAGTGATAGCTATTCATAGATATCTAAAATCTGTATATTCTCAATGTCATAGGAAGAAAAATTTTAGAAATAAACCAACACAGAAGATTGTTAGCATCTCTATTAATTAATGGCCAATATTATTAACAGAGATTCCCTGGGATAGGAAAAATACCTTTTTTTTTTTTAGGTTTTGTGAGACAGGGTCTCGCTTTGTGGTTCAGTCTGGCCCCGAGCTGAGCCTCAAACTCACATCACAGCAATCCTCCTGCCTCTGCCTCCCGAGTGCTGGGATTACAGACATGAGCCACCACGCCTGGCACTGAGGTACGTGGTACTGGTTGCCGGTGGGCGTGAATCTCCACACCCAGTATGGTTTGTGGTTACCGGGGATCAAACCCGGGTCCTTGCGCTTGCAAGACAGGCACTGGAACCACTGAGCTAAATCCCAGGCCCTCCATTTATTTTGTTATTTATTTTTTATTACCATACATTTGCAATACATAATGTTGCTTAGAGTTAGCATATGTACATACATAAATACATCTTAATTCCTTTTTATCCTCTTTCCCTTGCCTTCCTCCGCCATCCCTCTCTCCATCTCTTGATCTCTTTTCTTATTTGAAAAAGATCTCTATATCTCTTATTATCTACATTTATTTTACTCTTTATTTTTAATGTGGTGTACTCATAAGAGTAACTATGAAATGGCTCCTCTCTGGTCTCCATTTTATTTGAAGTTCTTCACTAAATGATCAAATAACACTGAGAGATCCCACTGAGATTCCATAATTCCCGAGGAAAAAAATGGCTTATCATCAAGAAATCCAATAATAAATGCTGGTGAGGGTATAGGGAAAAAGGAACCTTCTACATTCTTGGTGGAAATGTAAAGTGGCACAACCACTACGGACTGAGTATGGAAACATATACTAGAAAAAAAGATGTACTAAAAAACAATTCTAGATTTGGAAAAAATCAAGCAGCATGAAAAAGTACCTTAATACTGTGAAAAACTGAGGCTGTAAATATCAATACAAACACACGTAAATGACATGATTTAAGGCTACAATGACTTCATCCTTCAGACATCAGGGTAATGCAGACAGTTCACGGTACAAGAAATAAGGAGTTACATGATAATCTATATGAGGTAAGGAATCATCATCCACTTGCTATAATAATTCTTTCTTTGGAAAAGAAGTGCTCATTAATATAAATTGCAAGAAATAACTCTCTTTAGTAAAAATCAGAAAAAAATCTTCACTCAAGAAACTTAATAATTGTTTACCAAGAAATCATTGCAATAAATATACAAAATTTCTAAGAATGTAGTGTTAATGGCAACTCCTAAGCTGACTCCAATATTAGGGTCCCTCAGGGGCTGAATAAGCTGTCACCAGGATTCTTACAACATGGGCCTTCAAATGGGACCTGCTAGTCCTCCAAAAGATAATCTATACAATGACTGATGCAGGGTGGAAGATGGCCATAAAATGGGGTTATATCTCTATGCAGCAATTAGGAACTTGAATTTTTTTGTAACCTTTATAATAAGAAAGAGAAAGGCCAGCTCTTTATTTTTATGTCTATGGTAGATTGCCAAAGATACACAAATCCATTGCAGCTTCTCCCAGGAGAAATGCTTGAGTTACTGCCTTGAATATTGTTTGGACATATGACTGGCTTGGTCAAAGTCAACACAATGAAGGACTTCAGCAGTTTGTGTGATGGTGATCACCCTTCTGTTGGAAAGATTCCTTCTATTACAGTTGAACAACATTGCATTAGCCAGAGAGCTATGAAGAGACTGAGTGGTGAGACATCTCAACAAGAGGACTGTGAGATATGATCAGCTTATCTTTTAAGCTATCATATAATGACATAGTTTGTTATGTATGTAGGAAAGTGTAACAATTATAACATCTCAGGAAAGATAGGTATTATTGTAATTTAACATCATCACCGTAAGTTATCTAGATAATAAAAGATGGGTCAAATATCTATTTTTTAGAATTTTTGTCTTACTCACAAAATTTGACTGTGAAGACACCTCTTTCCATGACCATCTATCCTTCGATGGGCTTGACAGTGTTTCTCAACTACTTATATGTTGTCGAGTAAAAGAATCTCTCTGTAAGATTTCTAAGCAACTTGTATTTCTGTTTAACAAAAACTTCAGTAGAAAATGAAAACTTGCTTAAAAATTACTTGATTTTTTTACTTGACAGTTATGAATGCTGTTTATTGTCAATGAAATAATCAACTAATTAAGAGACATAAAAGATAACAGAACTTGTCATAATTTGGAAAAAGCAATATTAAGTCTGGGAAGCAAAGAATCAAAATCTTTCTCTTAGAAAAAGTCAACTTTCTCTTGTTTTGATGAAAGCCATCTCAGACAAAAATGAGGAAGAGCAAAGTGAAAAAGAAATGGTAGTGACAGAAACAACTTGTGATCATCCAGAGTTTTAATTCTCAGAAATAAACCCTCCAGTTCGGAAGTGTCACTAGTAATTGCCAAAGGAAGCTCACAGCGACCATTACCAAAACACACAAGTTTATGTTTTCATATTTACTCTTAGCTGTTGTAAAAGTCTTCACCTTTTCATTTTGGGGCTTCATTAACTTATGATTATATCTCTTTTTCTAACACTGGAAACATATAAATACATTCAAGTAGTATATAAAAATAATCATAAGGATCAAAAAAATAAAAGCATTCCTTCTTGCATAACCAATTTGTATGTATCATTCCAGTTTATGTACATCATATTTTATGCATTACAATCTGCAAATACATTTTTGTAGCAAATGCATCTGTAATACAAATGAGATCACACATCATCAGTATAGGGGAGTGATCTGTGTGCTATGTAAGTCACACTTATACATAAGCAAGATTTTCATAGGCAGAGAGAGCCTGGAAAGTGGGAGAAGAATAATAAATTTGAACAGGAGAGAACAGGGCCCTGAGCTGAGAGTTCATAATGGAAATAGAAGCACTTCTGTTTGTGTAATAACTAAACGCTCACATTGCATCCAGAATTCCTTTTTATTTTTTTAGAGAGCTTTCAATAGGATGAGAGTTTGCATCTGTAGCAAACACCAAGGGCAAAAGCATACAGAGAATAAAGGGCTGTATCAGACAAGGCAGCTTCACCAGATCTCTTTGAGGAGATGACATTTGAGAAGGAATGGGGAGGAAGTGAGAAAACAGGCTTAGATGTCAGGGGACTGGTATTGCAGAGCCGAAAGAAGGAAGTACAAAGACTCTGGGAGGGAACAAACTCAGGCTGTTTGGAGAATACCAGAAAATCCAGCATGGATACCATGAACACAGCACAGAACAGAAGAATATATCCTGAGATTCAGGGACTGTGTCATAAAAGTCATTGCGGGATGAAACAAGGAAATTAGAATTTTTCAGTGGGTGCTAGGACACCACTAGAAAGTTCAGAACAAAGAAACCCAGGAAGCTACCATAGCAGCTTAGATGAAGGGTGATGGTGTCTCAAACTATTGTGGTAGCATGAGGAGTAAACATGTGTGACTTAGAGCTAGTCAGGCTGGCATTTGAATCAAAGAAGGATGAAGGTGAATCAACCATCAGATTAAGGCTTGGCCCCACGTAAATAAACAGGGAAGCCAATTATGAAGGTAGGGATGATTGAGAAGGTGAGAAATCAAGATTTGTCTTTAGATAGTTTTAGGATGCCTATTGCACACCGATTTAGAACACTACTAACGGCACTGCATAGATAAACATAGAGGAAAATATATACTCATTATAATGGTGAAAACAACTAGTATTTTCCAATGATTCTTTGCATCTGTCTTATTAATACGAATAGAATGGAAATTTATTAACGCAGAAGACACATACAAACTTCGGACTAGAACATGAACACCAGATGGTGTCCACAAGGGTTGTAAGTTTAACAGAGGCCAGCAAGATAATATTGGTCTTTGCTCAATGTATAGTTTGGTGTTATGTCTGGACTCTTCCAGAGAAAATATCTCTTGTATATCAGCAAGAAACCACTGTAGAGGAAGGTCAGACTTACTCTAAACCCTGGAATCCTCTCAGTTACAAAGGTAACTCTTCAGTACACTTTGAATTTACACAAATGTTGGTAAAATTGAACTCCTATCAAATAAAAATGTTTATTTCCTTTTAAGTTATTAGAAAACTGATGTTTTACTGATTCCCACTATTATAACATGTAGATTTTTATCCATGCATTCTGATGTTTACAAACAATATTTAAAAGCAATCAATTGACCATAAGACCAGAAGGTTTGAATATGTTGGCTACTCTCTGATGTAATAATTGGGTCAGATCCAGTTTTATCTGTTGGGTCATTATAAAGCATGCTAAGCAGAATATTGATACAAATTTCTTTCTCTTTCAAGGCAAGAAGGTTTGGATCTGTTTAAGCCAGTTCTCTACTTCACCTTAAATATTTAGTCATAGTCTAAAAATGTAGCAATGACTGTATCAACTAACTATTCAGGTCAATATACCGAAAGTCAAAATTATAAGGAACTCCTTTACCTAATCACAAACTGAGAGCAGATTCAAAAGCCTTGTGACATGCGTGTGTGTGTGTGTGTTTGTGTGTGTGTGTGTGTGTGTGTGTGTGTGTGTGTGTGTGTACATATAGATGTAAGAAAACATGCATTTTCTTTGCTTTGGTACTTTGCTTTTGTCTGGTCTTTTATATCATAAAAAGGCATGATATCACTTGATGGCTGACTTTGATATTTCAAATTTCCTTCCCAATCCACAGTGACTCATCACTGCTGAGCGTGCTCAAAGTCAAAAGCACCTCTGATAATCCTGCAGCTGAGGACAACAGGACGGAGTGAAGTAGAAGGGTCCAGACTTTCACTACCTGGACTTTTCACAAGATACCTCCCTCCCAGGGTGTGTCAGAGGGGCAGAGAGTCTTCTGTACCAGTTACCAAGTAAAATCCATGAACTTCAAAAATCAGAGCTAAACATCTACATTTTTTTAAAGAAAACATCCTGTTGGTTGTTCATGAGTGAATGAAAAAGGAAATGACATAGAAGAAATATTGAAATCCTTTTGCTTTTGATAGCAAAAAATTGATACTCATTTTAGCAAATAGTTATCTTGAAAGTACCAGCCAAGATTTCTGCTCAGTTTGGTGTGTGTGTCTCTTGAGTGTGTGTTCGTATACACATACATTTGGTATACACTCTAGAAAGTCACATTTGTTGTAACTCACTACCCCCAACTTTAGATGATAGTGAGCATTTTTGAATGGGTACCGATAATGAGATCATCTCAGGTTAACAAGTAATTTATATAAAGGCAGCTCTGTCCTGCTTGTGCTCACTCTTCTCCTAGGAGGAGAACACTGACCAGGAACCTTGTCTCACTGTTATGATAGGATGGAAGGTAATACAGATGCAAAATTCCTCGGGAACCAATGAAAGCCTGGCCTGAGAGCTTCTGGCTCACTGTGACCTCTGCTCCTTTTAGTTGCCATGACAAGTCATAATCAAACTGAAGACCAAAAAGAGTGGGGAAACATATGCTACTCTAAGAGAAGACACTGCAAAGAAAAATAGTAAAGGTGTGGATGCAAGGATGTTTAAAAACCAAGTTTAATATCACCACTTACCATAGCCTATCTATCACTCTCTCTCTTTTCAATTTTTAATTTTTGAGACAGGGTCTACAGAGTGTAGTTCAGGCTGGCTCTGAATTCATTATGTAGCCCAGGCTAGCTTCAGACTTACAGCAATCCTCCTGCTTCTGCATCCTGAGTGCTGGGATTATAGGTGTGAGCCACCACTCCTGGCATTGTGGTATGTGGTTACCAAGGGTTGAACTTGGGATGTTGTTGCACTTGCCAGGCAGATGCTAGAACCACCGAGCTAAATATCCATCCCCAAAAGTATCCTTCCATCTATGACTTTTAGTCTTTAAAATAATAGCAGCACAAGATCATTATAAAGCACAAATTCTAGGGAAGATAATGCTGAGTTCAAATCCTTACTGGCTTTGGTCCTTCAGTAGTCAGTGTATCCTCCCCTGCTCTTATTTTCCACATGAGTAAATAGGAATAATACCATTTGATTTCCAAGATTTCTGTTATTGAAAAGCACAATTTATAAATGCTAATTAGTTCACAGAATTCCACTAAGAAGTTATAACAATTATCGTTGTTGCTATTATTATCATTACTAGTCAAACCTAGAAATAGTTGGGATATTTATTTTATCAAAGTCAGCATATGCAATTTCTTCCTCAAATTATGCCTTCCTGTATAAACCATGCCATTTCTGTCCACAAGAAAGAAGCCAAATCAGACAAAATAAAAACTCTAGAGCTGATATCATTCTGCGTCATTCCTGGTCCACACAGTTGCGGAAAGCAGAATGTTTGTGGAGTGAAAGGTAGAGTGTAAAGGGAGAAATTTGAAAAATGTTGGCACAATCAATGCAAGAGTGAAATCAAAGACCTCTCTGCCAGCCTTACTAGACAAAATGAGTTGCTTTGCTTTTTCAGTCATTCATTTCTTTTAAAAAGCTCTGAAAGACAGGTTGTTTGGAGGATCGGTAGTTAAATGGCCGGTCTGGGGAACATCTCTCTCCAGCTTTGCTAGCTGGGATCTGCCTTGACACACAGTCACCACACGGCAGCCCCCTTTGGCTCTTTTTTTGTTTATCACTCACTGACATGCCTGAGGCTCTTCTGGAGTTTTACCTACAAGACACGCTACTCATTATGACACATATTCTTGAGTTAGCTAAGTAGGCCGTAATAACCCTCTTTTCCTCTCAATTGATAATTAAATCTATTTTTATTTCTTGTGCAATTAAAATAATTGTCTTAATTATCTATTGAGATAAATCCTTCCCTTTCCCACTGAGGATATAGTGGAATGATGAAAAAATAACAGTTTTTAAAAGACAAAGTCAGAAAAATTCATCTTTTTAAATTTAATTATGTATCATAAGTCATACATACAGACCAAATCTGAAGTTTTTTCCTAGGTGTCACTTAAGCATATTTTTCTAAACATAATGCCTTTATCTTCTCACTTACTTTGATAATAACCTTTGTGAGCTGTCATGGCTTGCATTTAATTGTCCCATCAAAGCCTGATATTAGTGGTGGCTGAATCTAGAGTCTGTGATTGACTCGTGGTACATTGCTAGGATCAAGGGTGCCAGTGTTAAAGGTGTTAGTGATACAAGCTCTACGTAGCCTGCCTAAGGTGTAAGGGATAGAATGGAGTTGCTCCCTTTGCTTGTTGCTTTGCTACCTTGCGCCCACCGTGAACTGCTTCTGCTCTGCGATGTGTGAGTGCCACATCACCCTGCCTTATAGGCAGCTGATTATGGATTGAAACCTTTACAAACTGTGAGCTAAATAAACCTTTACTCCTTTAATTTCAGGGCATTAGATATTTTATTTCAGCAAGAGAAGAGTAACTGAGACATGGACTTTTTTGTTATTTGACTTTCATTTCCTTAATTTGTGCCTTATTGAATTTGAACTGCAAAATCAGTCCGTGGTATAAACCAGGGTGTGTATGTCTATTCATGTAAGATCACACAGACAATTTTGCCTGAAAATCAACATGCAGGGACTTTCTAGTGTTATGCTAGGTGTTGACACACACATGTCTGAAGTAAAAGCATGAATGGTTACCCTTACCCACTCTTCACTCCAGGAACCCCCTTGGCTCTTTCTCTGCACACTGCCCCAGTAATGGATGACCTGTCCCACTCACAGAAGTGAGGAGAAGATGTTGTGAGTCTCTGTGTAAGGCCTTTTATCCCCTGCCCCAAGTCTTTAAATGAAATTCAGGGTTGCCTTCTGCAGTTGCAGAAATGCTTTTGGCAGCAACATTGGACCAGAAAGGCTGGTGTTTACTGAGCTCCGCTTTTCTCAGCTGTCAGCCGAAGCCTCACTTCTAAACATAGCAGAGGCCCCTTCCTGTAAGTGCAGTCCAGCTGGGAAAGCCCACCTGGCCCTTTGAGGTACCCCTCTCTGTGTAAGTGGCTGAGAAGCAGCTGAGAAAGCCCTCCAGGAACTGGCAGCTGCTGCCAAGTCTCTGGTTCTCTAGCTTCACTAAGCAGCTCTGGGTCATTTTAACAAAGCCTGACACTCCTCAAGATGATTCAATCCGAAGAATCAGAGATGACCCTGAGGTTCTTTTTTGATCCCACGAGTGTCTGAACACGCATTACAGGAAGATGTTTTGTGATCAGCTTACAATGCTTGATCTTTGTGGCTCTCCAGCTCATGAATCTCTCAAAGAGAGAATAGTTCTGTTCTTGCCTTTACTATGAGCGCAATACTATCATTATTATTTGCACTTTTCTGAAGCGTTACTGTGACAAAAATCCAGTCTGCCTCCTGGGAAAGGCAGCTTTCCTTTAAAGTAAGAATTGTAGCATTTTCCTAATATAAACGTACGTACAGGTTTTGTAATATAAAACTCCTTCGGGCATTCACCGATGTTTCCCTTCTGGCCTAAACTGCTGGGTGTGACTAGTTTAAAAGCTGTCAAAATGACATAAAACGGTTATTAAAACCACTGGCTGCCTCACTGCCAGAGGGCAATATTGTTCCATAAATAGGCTGCATTGCGCTAGTGCTCAGAGCAAGACAGCCATCAGATCTGAGGGCAGAAGGCACCTTAAACACATGGCAAAGTGCAGGCATATGTAGAACTCCACACATAACAAAACACACACGTCTTTTGTAGCAGCAGTTCTAGCAATAGTTGCAAGTGAAACATAGGTATTCCCAGTATCTATGTGAGCACCTAAGTGAACATGTAATTGCACAATGAGCCTTTTGCAGCAACTCAATTAAACATGCAAATTACTATCACATGTTCCTGGCAGCCACAGAACATTTTCTTTGTCCAGCATCACTATTTTGTATCAGGAGTATGTGCATTGAAGTGTGTTTCTGTAATTAAATAGCAATTATTTTTACTTCTAGTCCCATTAGTAATATTTCAGATCACAAGTACTACATTGTCTTCCTCCCTTTCTTGGCCTGAATTCATCGTATTCTTAGTGAGAGCACCCTGGAAGGAATTAGTGAGTTCCCACAGAGGCAGTCTTTTTAGCAACTGTGTCTTTGAGAAGGTAGGACGATTATGGAATCTTTTTAAAAAATCCATTCACATACATAAATTACTCTGGCAGGTCTTTCTCAGATATTATTCACAGCATATGCTTAGACTTGAGGTGACAGTAGTTTTTTCAAAGGATATTATCAAACTTAAGAAATGAATACTCAGCATTTATTTGCTCACAACCGTTTTTAAGCAGCGGCTCATCCTAAGACTGATGGTGGAAGCTGTTAGAGCTTTCAGAGGTAAAAACAGCCACTGAGGCATGCCAGCCATCAGTCTTCCATCATCGTAGAGGTGATAATTTTTCTTTTAATTTATGCATTGATTGTTTATAAAATAATAATATTTTGAGATCCTTTTGGGATGGGAGTTGGGAAGGACTAAAGATAAGGGACAATGTCATTGCTATTGGATGATTTTGTCCCTCAAATTCATGTTTCAAAGTTCCAACCCTAATGAAATCATAAGATTCGGGGCTGTTTTAGAAAACAATTAGACTTATGTGTTTTTTTGAACATGGTAGGATTGCCGTGATGAGATTTTTGTCCTTAAAAGAAGGGGAAGACACGAGATCTCTTTCTTTCTCCTTCTGTTGAAGACCCAGAATATAGAAAGTGAGGATCAGGGACCTCACTAGAAACAGAGTACTCTGATGCAGAGTACTTCGATTGTGGACTTTCCAGCCAACCAAATGAAAAATAACTGTAATTTAGGCCAATTAGTCTGTGACATTTTATTATAGCAGACTAAACTAAGACACTCATAGAGGTATTTTCTAGAGTAGAGGATAGAACTCATGATTCGCATGGTCTGTCCAAGAGCATCTAAGTCATGAAACATCAGAACATTCATGACAAAGAAAGGAATCACGGCAGTATTGTTGCCACCATCCTGTGTTCCTCTTCTGTGCAGGAACAGATATTCAACTACATCTGAAGAAATTTGCCCTATTAAGTATAAGTGACTTCAAATGTGTGGAGGAAAATAGTGAATTTAGCTGATTTACTTCAATTTCTCCTTCTACAGAAAGATAAACACTGCACTACTTATTTCAACCACTCAGCTGCATGCCACAGAAGAGCCAGACATGAAATCTATGGCTTTACACAGGGTGCTCCTTTCAAGCTACTCTGTTTTGGTTGGCTTTAAAAAATATTATGCAAAGGGATGTGTTCTGAAGTTCCAAATGACTTCAAAAATCCAGCCAATCCAGTCAATTTCTCAGTAAGTGGCTCTGAAGAAACTGAGACAAGGGCAGTGCAAACAAAGTGCTTTTAAATAAATCATCACTACCCAGGCAAATGTTTCAATAATTTGAGGAATTTGTTAGATGACAAACCCTTTTGGACTTGGTAATGACGTTTGACAGTCAGCAAGAATGGGGAGAAAGTAGTCCGGTGGCAGCAGTCTTCGATGCAGAAGGGAAGAGCCAGGTGATTCTCCAAAATCATCTCAAGCTGAAGCCTGGTATTACAGGAAGTTGTTTATGCATTCACCTCAATAATAAAGGTCTGCATGTATATGAAGCTTCTCTTATGATTAAGCCTCTGACCTCATCAGGAATTCTTCAAGATGTGTAATGATAAAAACATTTTTGTGTGCAACAAGGAGCAGGTGCTGGATATTATCAAATGGAGGCTACCTTACCAGCTTTCCCCTCTGCTCCCTGCCCCACTGCATGCCGGTATCTTCCTGCCTTCTCCGCTACCCAATATTCTATGTTCTAATTACAGAAAACCTTTTAAAAGGTTGCACTTTGTGTAGCTCTAGATGATGCAACCTTTAACAATGTTATTTTACTCCTGTTTAGAGGGTTAAAAATCAATACAATATGTGACCTCCTTGTGATTTCTTTTTCCTACTGAAACCAAGAAGCAAAATACTCTGTTTAGTGCAGTTTTAATTAAACTGAATACATTATAAAACACTCTCCTAATTTGCTTTGCCTAGAAAATGTTTTTTAAAGTGTTACAAATCAATCAACTAATTGAGCTATGTAGTAGGAAATGCAGATGGCATCTCCTTACTGTGTTCCCTTTGCCAACCAAATACCTCTTCATGTAAAGTATTTGTGTGAAGGCTGGTAACTCACATTCTATGGTGCCCAGTAGGGATTGTGGTAACTGGTGCCAGTCTCCATGGAAGAACCACACATAATGCACTGCCACAAGACAGGGACAGCATGTTGAGAAGGTGGCGGGTAGCTAGAGGTGGCATGACCAGGATGACTTTTTGCAAGGCAGCTACCATTTGTTCTCATTTAGACTAAGGGCACAGTTTTATGTGTTCATTCACAGAGTGGTTCAACAGGGAATAAGGTGATATTAGTTTTGAGGGCTTATGTTTTTTCTCCAGTCTCATACTGGGACATGTTACAGTTTGTCTCCTGCTGAGCTGTTTCACTTTAATTTCATAAATAGTGAGTCACAAGCAGTCTATTCAGTGTAGGAAGATACCTGATTGTTGGATAAGGTGAGATATTTGGTCATCAAGGTTTTCATCAAGGAGCATTTGCTGAAAACATGTATTTTCAAGCACAATGTTGGGTACCTGATAAATGAAGATAAAAATAAAGTGTTTCTGCCCTAAAGTATCTTTTGGTAAAGGAAAAAACTTATATGCCAATAGTCACTCTGCAGTTCTGTTTTGTGTTATTCATGTGTGAGACAGGCACAAGGAAAGAACTGGAACATAATCTAGATAAGGTGATGATAGCAAACCTTTTAGTGCTTCCAATGATGAACACAGAGCCTTGTGGCACATGTGCTTGGTGAACACCAAGGTGTTCTTGAACACCAAGGTGAACCTTGGTGCACCATTGCTGATCTAGGCCCAAGAGGCATAGGCTTTGGGGGATGGAGAAAGGTGAGCATAGTCTGTGTGAAATCTTCCAATATTTGGTAGCTACCCAACAGGTACTTGTCTAGGTTCATTTGCTGGCTTTGGTTTTCAGTACTGAACTGCATATTTTAACTTCTCACATTTTGGTTTTGCTATCTGGCTTGAAGCATTATTTTGCACCATGAATTCAGGGTTGTTGTCATGCCAGTCCACATGTGAAATCTATCTTGTGGAATTTGCATGGCTCAGCAGTCAACTGCTCATATGCTGTCCCAGGTCTCCCTCCCCGAAGCAGCTGCTGGTAGTTTGTTAGAATTCCACATGCCCAGAGCCTGTCTCAGACCTATGGAGTCAGGAAGTGTGGGAGTGACCCAGCAATTGTATTTGTAGGAATCCTCCAGGTGATTCCAGTGCAACATCTGGAAACTACTGCTTTAGCAGGTACAAAGTTAATACCCACTGTCTTGTTGCAACCATGGAGTTAGGTTCTTTTAAGATGATGTTTAAAAAGCAAGCAATATACTTTCTACTCAAATTAAATAAATCAGATTAAATTTAGAAAACACTAATGAACTAATTTTACTAATTTTAATTTTTTTTAAAGACACCATGTTTTTTGGCAACATTAAAACTAACTTTCATTGGGAGTCACATAAGGAAAATAACTTGCAAACTAGGTCACATTTTCACAAATAATGTTTTCTATTTAAATGTTAATTACATATTAAGCTTATAATACAGTGACAGGCATAATGGTTTTTATATAGCTTTCATTCTGTACTTTAACCATTATTATATAAGTTATCTCATTTTTTATTATCTGCTTATTTCTCAGATTTAGAAAAAGGTCTAGTAAAATATGATAGCAAGTTTGTCAATTTCTATTATAATTCTGTTTTACTATATGTATTTTAAAATCACGTTTCTACCTGCATGCAAGTGCCTGCTTATTACATATTCCTTGCAAATTGTTGCCATCCCAGAGGAAATGGTTCAAGATCTATACATGATGAGTTTTACTTTCTTTGCCTAAAGTATTAGTTTGTTTTCCTTATACAGGTACACACACACACACACACACACACACACACACACACACTCACACACACTCACGCATTCACATACATTCACTCCTTTCTTATTCAATTAAGCACTCATCTCTTCCTAAGTAGATCTTTCTTTTATAGTGCATCCTTCCATATCTAATGTTATCTTAGTACACTGTGAGAAAAAAGTGTATAACCTGTAATTAAAGAGAAATAATTATGAGAGCAGTAGAGCTTTGAGGTATGGGGGATTGGTGAAGTTCTGAGGAAGGGGCTACACATAAAAAGCAAAATCCAACTGAGCTGAGCAAAATGGAATACTCCACCTTGGGAGACAGCTACTTAACTCATTGCAATAAATGATATTTAGATCTGTTCCATCTCTGAAATAAAGACTTCATTTCAGAAGGAATCATGCAATGAAAAGCTCATCTTGCAAAAGTAGAAACATCCCCCTCCATTTGAAGTCAGGGTCTTAAAAGGAAGATGGTAATAAGACTGGGAAGGTAACCGGATTGCTCAGACTAAAATAGAAATTTTGGAATATATGCGTGTATATGTACATGCATGTATGCCTACCTTTGTGTGTGTGTGTGTGTGTGTGTGTGTGTGTGTATGTGTGTGATTCTTTTCCTGACATTGCTGTAAAAGAAATCACTGCTAAAAGGAAATCTATTTCCTTTGACAGCAGTAAGATTTTTGTTTTTCTTCAATTGATTGTGGGAATAACACAATAGACTTAACTTTTCTCTTCACCCATTTCCAAATACTCTAAAAATGCTGAAAGTGCTATGAAAGTGCTACCATTGGGTAGCTTAAAGGATTCCTTAAAGGAAAACTAAACTATATAAACCTGAAGAGATTTGAATTATTAGTGAGATTTCTATCATGTTAACAAAATACCTCAGAAAATGAACCTAGAGGAGGAAAAGTGTATTTTGAGGGAGGAGGAGAATGAGCAGGGGCAGAACACAGTCACCAACCCCGGGCATGACCCGTGACCCTCCCCCTTCACCAGCCTGGTGATCCAGTCACCCCCTGGAAGCCATCTTTGAACAACACTTCACTGAGAACCAAGGCTTTGGGGGTCATTTCAGATCCAAACTGCAGTAAGTCACTATTTACAAAGCAGGAAGTGTTTAATAACAGGGATGAAACATTCTCAAATTCTTTCTAAAGAGGAAAACATTTTGCTTTCCGCAAACTTTAGTGTCTAGTCCATGTCTGCTTGGGGAGAAGAGAAAACAGCCAAGAACTCTTAGGGCAATGGGAAGGGGGGTCCAGAGCCTCACAGGACAACCATGGAACAGATGCTTCTAGGACCAGGTGTTTTACAAAGATCCTAGAAAACTATAAAGTGCTAGAACAAATATGAGATATAGTATCTCTATGCATATTCACTGTCATTCACAATCAAATGAATAACAAAACTTAAACTAGTCCATTATAATCCCAAGTTAAAGAAGAAATCCCGAGTTCCAGAACTGTGGGAACAAGTGAATCTTAATGCGATTTCAGCTTCTCAGTTGCAGAGAGTAAGGCAAATGGAAGATACAGACTTTAAGCCTTTCTTTTCATGGCACCTTTGACATTTATGGCAAAGAGTGAGTGGACCAACTCTCACATGCACAGACAATACAGAGACAAGCCACTATCTACAGAGATGGACTGCAGTTTCTCCCATTTGTACTTCCTTGTTCTCATCCCCAGATCATGAGAATGTCAGGAGAGAATCTCTGGACCAAGTTATCTCCAGAGTGTATTTTGTGTTTGGGGAAACCTCCACAGCCAAGGTTTTCAGCCATGTCTTAGTCATGCTCAAGAGATGTAATTACTGGCCAAATGATTAATTCATAGCGCAACATTAGGGGATTCTGAGAAAGGGATTCAAAGGAAGCATCTCTTTTATGTGCCTTTAAAAACACATAATTTACAAATTTTCAAATCTCTGAAAGTAGTAAACATATTATCCATCAATGAGGAAATGATTTATAACTTTGAAGAATTCAACATATGCTTTTCAGTTACATAGTATTATTTTTCTCCTCTTTTCATATATGAAAATACCATATGTTATAACAAAATAATAGATGTCCTACTTTTACTATTGAAAAACATCAGTATCTTTTTTTTTAAAATTCAAATCTTTATTGGTACAGCATATATATAATCACTTTCAGCATTGAGAATTTGTACCAGTATATGATATGACAAGACCTAATTCTCATTTTTTCTCATTTCCATAACCACCCTACAACCCCTCGCCCCCTATACAACATAGGCTTTTCCTTATCTATTATGACTTTCACATTATTTTTCCCTCATTCCTTACTCCTACACCTATTTTCTTTTAAATATTTTCTATCTGCTAATATTCTAGAACTCATTTACATCTTCATTTTTTCATACTAGAGAAAAGACTCAATATTCACACATTTGTGACCTATTTATTTCACTTATGAAGATGTCCTCAAGGTACATCCATTTAAGTATAAATGATTCAAACTTATCATTTTTTATGGCAGAGTAATACTCCATTCTGTAGAAGAACCATAACTTTTTTTATCCAGTTCCAGTTGACTGACATTTCGGTTGTTTCCAAGATTTAGCAATCACAAACTGAGCTGCTATAAACGTGGGTGCACATATGTTACTGTGACATGAAGCTTTCAGTTCTTTTATATATATTCCTAACAGAGGAATGGCCAGGTCAAATGGGACCTCTAAAGCTAGTTTTTTGAGGAATCTCCACCCTGATCTCCACAGTGGTTGTGCAAATCTACACTCCCACCAACAGTGGAGAAAGGTTCCCTTTTCTCTGCAGCCTCGCCAATATTTATTGCTGCCTAATTCTGAGATAACAGCCATTATTTTAGAATGAGATGAAATCTCAGTGTTGTTTTCATCTGCATCTCTCGAATAACCAGTGATGTGGAGCATTTCTTTATACACAATTCTTAAATGCAGGTCCCTGGATCTCCAGACAGCAAAATTAGAACAATAATGAACCAGAATGTGAAAAAATAATACAGAGGTGTGTCATGTCCTTTTCCCCCTCTACTGTTATCTGATACTTCTCACCATAAGAGGATCCCACTTAAGACATGCTCAGAAGTAAAGGCTCCAAGAGATCCAATTTCAAGAAATCATAGTTCCACAAATAGTAATTTAGTTTAACCATAGTATTAAGTCCAATTTTTCATTTTTTGAAATAAAATATGGGCATTAAAGATATATGTAAAAAAAAACAAGTTTGATATTGAGGGATATTAAATATACATAAAGAACTGGTCCTTATTACAGCATTTTATATTAAAACATATTCCATAACTTGCATATAATTTGTAATTACTTATATTTGTTTATTTTAATAAGATATTCAAACGATGAAAAATGTAAAATACATCTTAATAATTAAATAATAATCTTTCCCATGTAAAAGCAATTTTTAGGGTTTTTTTTAGTTTTTTTTTTAATCTTCATTGGTACGTTAAATATACACATCATGATTGTACTCCATAATGGGGATTTGTACCAGTATAAGACACAACTTAATTCTCATTTTTTCCCATAGCTCTACCCACCCTACCACCCCCCCATATACATAAAATTTGTTTCCTTACTTTTTTGTTACAATCTCAACATTGTCCCCTTTCACCCTATTTTACATTGAGCATTTTCTATTTCACAATATATAACATACAATGCTAGGGCTCATTTACATCTTTATTTTCTCATACCAGTATCTTAATCAAGTTATTGTTTAATAAAAAGCATTAGATATAATTGCCCTTCATTTAATAAGGAAAACATTTTTCGTCAGTTTAATGGCTAATCCTGTTCAATATCTATGCCAAACTTCGGCCTTTAAAGAAAGTTTGTGATTGCTAAATCTTGGAAACAACCCAAATGTCCATCAACTGGAGACTGGATAAAAAAGCTGTGGTTCTTCTACAGAATGGAGTACTACTCTGCCATAAAAAATGATAAGTTTGAATCATTTCTACTTAAATGGACGTACCTTGAGGGCATCCTCATAAGTGAAATAAATAGATCACAGATGTGTAAATATTGCATCTTTTCTCTGGTATGAGAAAATAATGATGTATATGAGTTCTAGAATGTATGTCATATATTGTGAAACAGAAAATACTCAAAATGAAATGGGGTAAAGGGGGAAAAATAATGTGACTATAACAAAAAAGAAAGGAAACAAAGTGTATGCATATAGGGGGTGGGGGTGGTAGGGTGGGTAGTGCTATGGGGAAAAATGAGAATTGAGCTGTGTCATATACTGGTACAAATTCTCACTGTTGAGTGCAATCATGGTGTGTATATGTAATGTACCAATAAAGATATCAATTAAAAAAAAAGAAAGTTTGTATATGCAAGAAATAACATAATTAGCCAAATTCAGAGTAAATGTCTTCTACAAGTACAAGGAATAAAAAATGAGTAGGGTTTTAAGATGACAGACATCAGTAAACAGTCAACATTATGAAAAGCTCTCAATTTTGATTCCCACAAAAATTAACTCATTTCTCCAATCTACTAAATATTCACTGAAAAAAAATTTTTTTTTTTTAAGGTTTTTTGAGACAGGGTCTTGCTTTGTAGTTCAGGCTGGCCCTGAGCTCAGCCTCAAACTCACATCACAGCAATCCTCCTGCCTCTGCCTCCCGAGTGCTGGGATTACAGGCATGAGCCACCACTCCCAGCACTGTGGTATGTGGTACTGATTGCTGCTGGGGCGAGTCTCCACACCCAGTATTGTATGTGGTTACTGGGGATTGAACTTGGGTCCTTGCGCTTGCAAGACAGGCGCCACAATCACTGAGCTATATCCCCTGCCCAGTGAACACTTATTTTGTGACAGACACATTCTTAAACTTCAAGAGTGAAAACATATGCTCCATTTAGGGTAAAGTAAACAAGCAGATATACAACAAGACAATATATTTCAAATAGTAACAAATGCTATTAAGAAAAAAATGGCTACTAGAATAATTGAGAATCCTTCACATGCTCATTCACTATTAAGGTTTATATCCTTTTGTAATAGACCAACAAACTGAATAAAGTAATAAAGTCATATGTATAAATATGAATAAAGTAATATGTATATATATAAAATAAATATATATAATAAAGTAATATATATATGTATGTGTGTGTACTTATATATAAGTAAACACACACACATATATATATATATACATACATATAAGTACAATATATATATAAATACTTATATATATATTGTGCATATATAGGTACTTATATATAGAACATATATTATTTTATATATTAAAAATATATTATTTTTTATATATACATATATTACTCTTATATATAGAGTACTTATATTGCACAATATTGAGTACCTAGTTATATATATATATTATGTATTCCTTTATAAAGAGAAGGACATTATATATATTATTGTAGGATATTATAAATATATATATATATAGTACTTATATAAGTACATATATACATATATATGTATGTATGTATGTATACAATATGTACATACATACTTATCTGATTGGCAATACAGTGGATTATAGTAAAATAATTTAAGATGCATCATTGTCCTCAGGAAAGTAAGGTGTTTAAATAGATAAGATATTAATTCAAAAGGTATTTAACAGTTAAGTGAAGAGTACATAAAGATGCCACAGAGATATGAAACAGCACTAGTAAGAGCTGTTATGTGTGAGGGAGGGGTTTCATGCCTCACGTTCCTCATATTACCGTTGAGGAAATCAAGGTTTGAGATTTGTGGACCCAAAGTCACATGTCTAGTAGGTGGTTGAATAAAAGCAGAAACATATTCTTTCCCCATAACCCTCAACTTCCTCACACAGTGGGTACCTTCTAGAAAATCAGGAGAGAAAATTCCTCCTGGGTCCTGATTTTGAGGAATTATTCTAAAATTCATTCAGATCAAACCTCTCCATACAATATGAACAATGCCAGAATGTGTTCAAATGGAAGTCAGTACTATGTTGCACGAGAAGGATGTCAACGTTAAAAAAAACAAAAAAAAGTTGCTTACAGCCCGTAGCCACTGAACAGCACTATACACAGGGGCTTCCTGGGCAGTGGGTGGGACAAAGTCCATGTCCAAAGCCCACCCAATGGGGAGCATTAGAGGAGATGTCACCTCTCTGAGTCTGCAGATCTTAAGGAATGACTAAACCAGCCCAAGGGAACAATAGAGTAATGGGTCTGTATGATAAGCAAAAGGAGAGAGAGGTGTAAGAGGAAAAAGAGGAGAAAGAGCAAGAGAGAGAAGTAAGGAATTCCTTGTGAAGTTGTGTATACAGATCAGCCATTTTGTGTATTTGAACCCAAAGCTTGGACTGGTCATGGGATTTAAAGCAACTAAATTTGACTAAAGTTGTCTTAGATTGATTGTTTCTAAGTTTTTGTAGGAGATATATTTTAGACCTTAAGAAGATTCCTGATTTGTCGTTCAAATATAATTGCCCACATTTTTACATAATGATATTGCATGAATAAAAGAAATAAGCCAATCAGAACTAGACTTACAACAAGTAGAAAGAGATTTGTACATACCATTGACTCTGAAACTTTTAGTCACAGATTTTAAATTATAAAAACTACAAAAATATCTGTAGGAAACGGCATGGTGGTGGGTGCCTATAATTTTAGCCTTCTGAGTCTAAGAAAAGAGGATTGCAGGTTCCAACACAGCCTGGGAAACCTTGTGACTCAAGGACTGGGTTCAATCTCCATTACCTTTGTTAAAAAATAACAAAAAGCTGAGCTGGGGATTTAGCTCAGTGGTTCTGGAGCCTGTCTTGCAAGCACAAGGTCCCAGGTTTGATCTCTGGTAATCACATACAACAGTGCAGGGTGTGCTGACTCACACCCACTGGCAATCAGTAACACAGGGCTGGCATGCTGGCTCAAGGCTGTAATCCTAGCACTTGGGAGGCAGAAACAGGAGAACTGCTGAATTTAAGGCTGAGTTTAGGACCAGCCTGAACAACAACAACAACAACAACAACAACAACAAAAAGAAGAAAAGAAAAAAAAAAGAAAGAAAGCTATAGGAAGAAAAGTACCACAAAGCATGATAGCAAATGGAAATAAAATTGTACTGTATTATATATTCAAAACTGTTTTATTAATATAAAGAACAAGGCAAGGTGTCTCTTCTCTACTAACCTTTTCAACATCATTGTAGTAGTCTTAGCTGATGCAATAAGACAAGAAAAGTGAATAAATAGTCTTATGGCAAGAAGTCGAGCTTGCCTGGCCAGGTATATCTTCACTTGTCTGCCTTCCTAGTCCCACTACTCACAGTCACAGGCCTCTGTATTGGAGGCCTTAAACTGGGTCTTTCCTTGGCTACAGAGACCTCACTCTGACTCAGTAGTTCCACTAACTCTCCCCTTTTGTCCTTCTCTTTGTAAAAGACAGAGCAGTGTGCTGGCCTCAATCAACAGTGGTGCTCCAAAGGTAAATGTAACAACAAGAGAAGTCCCTTTCTGGTTAACTTCTTGCTCATGCTATTGTGGTATTGATTAAAAGATTGTGTGTTATTTTAACTTGGGCTTGCCATACCCTTTGTTGACCTTTATAATACATAGAAACTCATCTCTTTACAACTACACTAACAGGCTAGGAGAAAAAAATATAATACAGTTAAATGAAGTAGTATTTAATAAAATTAAATCAATCTTGTTGTCAAACATACTCAACAGGCTAGAAAAGTGGAAAAGCTCTCCTGGTGACTGGTGGAGGAGGCCTCAGAAGTAGTGCTTGGTTAGCCTGCCAGAGGTACTGGGTTCAGTCCAGCACCCCGAAAAGTATTCAGAGCAGGAATATCTACATTTGCTAAAAATTAAAGCAACCTAAATATCTTATGACAATACAATGGATAATCTATGAACATGGAATTATAGAGGAATAGAAATCAATGAATTGTAGCTATCACCATATCATAGTTAAATATTATATATAACATTAAGAGAAAAACACCCAAACTACATAATGTATTAACATGCTTCAAGATGTCCATACATACAAAGAAATAATGAAGGGAGCATTAGTTTGACAGAAAGGAATGGATTGTTAATTAGACAGCACACATAGACTTCTTCAAAGCTGGCAACCTTTTGGGTGGTTACACAGGAGTTCATTTTAGAACTACTTTTTAAATTGCAAATGTACACTCATCTCTCTGTATAAGCTGATGTTTTATAATTAAAAGTGAATATACAAAAAAAGACACAGGAGCAAAAGAAAGAAGGAAGGAAGGGGGCAATAGGATATAAATTCAGAGATGGGAGTGATTACTCAGGGCTAAAGTGGAGAACTCTGTCGAGAAGGATTCTGAGTCTGACTGGGCAGTGTGATTAGATTTGCTCCAACAGACATGTAGGTAACTGCATTCCAGACAGTGGAAAATATATGTTCAGAGGCCAGCAGAGAAGAAAGACTTTTTAGGGATCAGAAATTAGATTAGTCAATTTAAGCTGACATTTCATAATGGAGAGAGATGAGGGAGGACTAGAAGATAGGTTAGGATAAAATCAGCTGGGACCCTAAAAGCCAATACGAGAAATTGAGGTCTTGATCTCTGCAGACACAGGCATAGGGAATATTTTTGTTTTACAGTAATCTTTCTCCCTTAGCTGCATCAAAATAGATGTAACTCATAGGTCTATTTGTATAATTTCTCATAAATTGTAATATCTTCCTGCTTGATTTTTTTACTTCTTCCAATGAAATTACAGTCAAGGGCAGACAAGGAGTAGCATTTGCTCTAAGTGAATATTTGAGGTACATAGGTATAAATACGATGTCAGGTGGACCTTGGTGGGAATTCCATCATTTTCCTCATAGGCTTATCTTTCCTCATAGGCTTATCCTCACGCATTTGGAAGACATAGGTCTGTTAGCTACAAGGGCAAATTACTCAGCAAGGGCCACACGACAGTGGTTTCTTTCAGGTTGCCTTTCCTTGCCATTTACTCTGTGATTGAGGTTGGTGGGGGCCAAGGAGGTCAGTCTAAATATTAGAATTTGAAGTTAATAGTCTTACCGGGAAATTCCTGAAAGGAAAGAGAATGAAGATGTCAAACAAAAGGTGTTCACTGGGGCCGGGGAGTTAGCTCAGTGGTTCCGGCGCCTGTCTTGCAAGCTCAAGGGCTCGGGTTCGATTCCCCGGTAACCACATAACAATACTGGGTGTGGAGACCCACACCCAGCAGCAACCAGTACCACATATCATAGTGCCAGGCGTGGTGGCTCACGCCTGTAATCCCAGCACTCAGGAGGCAGAGGCAGGAGGATTGTGATGTGAGTTTGAGGCTGAGCTCAGGGCCAGCCTGAACCACAAAAGCGAGACCCTGTCTCAAAAAAACCTAAAAAAAAAAAAAAAAAAAAAGTGTTCACTGGAGAACACAGTTAATAAATAAGTCACACAAGAACACTGGAGCTCCTACAAATTCCTCGTTTTCGCACTTGCCCTTGATATAACCCAGGGAGCTGGCTATCATATAAGCCAGAAATGGCCTACACCTTTGCCAGTTGTATCTGCATTCAAATTAGAGTGAGTGTGTGATAATTTTATTGTTTGATTTCCCCAGTGGCTTTTGAGAGATGGATCTAAGGTTATAACCCAAAGAAGAGCTCAGAGAAATTCAAACTGAAGGGTTGGTTTGGATTCACATCAAAAGTTAGGCAGGTGTCAAAGCATATTTTCAGTAAATTAGTTGTTAATTTTCAAGGATTGCTTAGAAAGTCTTATTTTTTTCTTCTTGCTATCTCTTGTGCCCACAAAGTTTAGTGCAAATAAAAGACACACCATGCATCTACACCGTGGATGGCGAGTTTCCTCTCCTGCTGATTCCCTATATTATGGGTTGTCCCCTCTCTGTCCTAAATTGCTGTCTATCTGTGCAAGATGAAATGGAAACTGCAAAGAGGTTTACTCAGATAATTTAGGTCCAAAATCAGTGCTCTAGAAACACCCAGATTGAAGCAAACATGTTTTCTATGGTTCATATCATCCTGATAATTGCCTTAATTCTCCATTTCATTTTGATTCTGTAGACAGCTTAGTGGCAGTTAAATTTTTTGGATCCTGCAGCATAAGAATAAATACTCAATTAAGGCTTTTTCAGAGGAGTCAGAGAGAGAAAATCACTGGAGCTCTAAGTGATGCATGTGCCCCACTCCCAGCCATTTGTTGGCCTGTAAGTTTTCAGGCACAATCTGAAACACAGAGGATATTTATACTGACAAAATAAAGAGAATAAATCAGTAATTCATGAGAAAAGTAATTCCTCTCTTACCAAAGTGTCAAATTAAAGTTTAGTTGCTGTCGGTATTGCATGGCCACCATTATCAGAATCATCTGTGAACATGAAAGAGAATTGCTACTTATCAGCTCCTTTAGGCAGGGTGGGGACTCAAGGCAGAATTAATCAATTCATTTATTTCTTATCAATTTATTTGTTAATTTAACCAGTATTTGAAAACCTCCACTAGGTGCCAAGGACTTTTGGCCTTGCAGAGTTTAACATTTTAGTTAAGCAGGAGGCAGAGGATGGAATCAATACAAAAAATGAGCATCATATGTGAAAGTGAAAAGTGCTATAAACAATGAAGAAATGAGGCAGGCTAACAGGATTAGAGGGATGTGGTATAAAATGTAACCACTGATAAAAGGTATGAAGGAGGTAAGAGCAGGCCAAAGGACTACCTGAGACCAGAGAGGTTTGTTTTGTGAGAACATTTAGAGCAGAAATACGTACATACCTGTTAAGTTAGAGGGACAGCAAGGACCCAGGGTCTGAGACACAGTGTTGATCAGAGGTGATGGGCTCTGAGAAGAGAGAGTCTTGTAGCAGAGTTGACACATGAACTCAGACTGAAGGAAAGACAGAGACAAAGGCAAGAAGTGGTGGGAGATGACTTGACGGTGGGTAGGGTAGCCATGAGCAAAACTATACAGTAACCAGACTGTGAATATTTGCTAAGTGCAGGTGGAAGATTTCTGGGTTGCTTCTGGTATGTGAGTAAGAAGCATAGTACATGAGCCCGGGGCTGGGAACACAAGCACCAAGAAAAAAGGCATAGCTGTCAGTTGGGATTGGCTCCACGTACAGTGGTCTACATGTCAGCAGGTTGAGGAAATCAGCTCAGATTTGGATATGGGGAGCTCAGGAGATCTAGGACACTCAAAAGGAAATTAGAGGAGGAGCAGCCTACATAATGTGTAGGAAGTATCTCAGGAATTTTAATGTTCTCCCTTTCTTCCCAATGCTTAGGCAGTTATTCTCAGGCTGGCGGGGGTTTTGACTCAACTTTCCAGACTTGCCTCTTGACTTATTGAGCCTAACTTCTTCACCAAGTGTGTCCACCAAAATATCTTCATCTCATCCCCCCTCTCTTCAGGGAAATAAGTGGACAAAGACTGCTGTTGAGAGCAGTAAAAGCACTCAGAATACCATGACAAAGACTGCTCTTGTTTTTATCAAGACTCCTTTCTTTTCCTTCAAGTTCTGCAGATTTCATTTCCCTGCCTCCCTTCTATCAGGAGGGACCATGTGTTTGACTTTTGGCCATTGAAACACACAAAAATTACATATATCTTTTCCAAGTCTTAAAATAACTGTCCCCCACATTCTTCCACACTAGCTCTTGTTCTTCTGGGGGCTGAGAGCCCACTCTGTTCAAAGATGATGCTTGGGGATAGCACAGTGTCAGCTGTGGATACCCTGAAGGATTGTCTGGAACCAAGCACCCATACCAGTCTGCATTTGATTGTGACTTGGAGGGAAGTTACCTTGTAATGATAAGACACTGAAATTATGAAGTTGTTTATAGCAGTTTGCATGGGTTGACTGATAGAGATGTTGAATGTTTACTGTGTGTCTGGCAGTAGTCTAAGCTCTTGAAATATAACGTCATTAATATGTCAACATAACACTGGTCCTTGAAGGCAGCAGTCAGAACATAGGGGTGATTTAGTATTTCCAAGAGTCTATTCAACTTTCTCCAAACAGTTTCTGGCTTTCACTTAGGTCACTGTCTACTCTTACATCTTCATTGTGTACAGCTTTTTATCCTGTGTTTTATTTTGTATTTGTTTCTAAACAGATGATTCAGGTTTGGTTTTAGTTTTTATTTTTAATACAAGGGATTCTATGCTCACATGTTTAATGTTTACTTTTCCTTGCTCTCCTCTTGGTAGCCTTGCTTCCTTTATCACTACCGGACTAAAGATGTCCTCTTTGAAATGAACTTCAATGGCTATTTATGGTCCTATTTACTTACAGCTTTTTTCTTTGAACCTTCCTACTGCTTTCTGTTTCTTTCGTTTTAATTTTTGTGCATCTCTTCTTTATTTCCTTACTCCTTAAATGTGCACTGATCTCAGGCTGTCTGCTTGTTACTGATAGATACCTCTCTAGAAAATGAGTTTGTGGAGTAGTAACTCCCAAATACAGACCTGAAATCATCTTTTTCATGTGAGCCTCTCACTAATATTTAAAATGGTTAAAGAGTATGTTCAAATTAATGTTTCTCTTAAAATTTGTTTTTAGTTACTTTAATAATTTTATAGATGTTTTAAGGTTTAGGAATTCTTTAATCATGCCCATACCATATTAACTGTTTTGAAAGGATTTCTGACTTAATATCATGAAATCCTAATTCAGCATCTTGTTGCCAATTAACAGAGACAAATCTTCCCCCTTCTGCTGCATGACTGTTTGGTACACTGAAGACCCAAAAAATATTTGTTGATATAGATTTTCTTTTGTAATAATATCAAAAAGCCTTATCAGTCCTTCATACATTATCTACTTATTTTTCTGTTTATGCAGCTACTGTCCCATCTCAAGCCCTTAACTTTTTTAGTCTATATATGAATTCATCTTCTAACTAGTATTTTTGCCAAACATTTCACTCATATGCAGTTTATCCTCACCCAGCTGCTGAAATTATTGTAAACATCACCATCATAAGAAACTTGTTTTATCAAACTTCGCAAACTCAAGTCTTTCTTGTAAAAATCATTTTATAGGTTTCTTGCCAAGGAAAGCATTCATTTCAAACTTCTATTCTAAGACTTGATGTCCTCTTCCTCACTCCAAATTCTACTTCCTGTTACATGATACATGGTTCTTTTGGATGGGTCTCAACTTCTTGGATCCTGTACACCTCCCTAAGTGTACTTTTTCTCAGCAACTAAACACACGTACTTCTCTTTCACACAGGCAACTTATCTATTTACACATAAACTTGTATAAAACTTTAAGTCATTTCTATTTTCTTTCTCCTAGGAACATTATTTCATATCATTTCATCCTTATTTTTCAAAACTGCTCTTTGAAATTTTTACCAATGAGTATTCATTTTGAAAAAAAATATTTTCTAGACCTATTTTATACCATTAAACTCTATAAAATATGTTCTCTTTATTTTTTGTTTTGTTAGTTTCAGTGACTGTTTCCACTGCCTTTAAATTATCTAATCTTGACATTCATTTGTCTATCTATCTATCATCTATCTACTTACCTGTCTATATATCTATCTATCTATCCATTTCCCCTTTGCCTAGGCTCTCACCACCCATCCATCCATCCATCAATCCAGTCTACCAGTTACGTTTCCCACTGTTATATGTGTCTATCCCTGAGGTTCAGTTTAAGATCTGTTAGCCTTTAGTCTAACCTCTGCAAAAAGGAAAGTTTCTCATTCAAAATAATGAAGGACAACGATCTTCACAAGGAAATGATTTACAATAAGTTCTCAATATTTGTGGAATATTTATTTTCTTAATAAATAGCAGGTTTTGAATTATTTTAACAGCAATGTTGCTGTGCTTTATTTCCATACAAACAGCCTTTGTAGAAAGGGATAGCTTAGCATCAACTGGAGTTGAACATTATCACACATGTTAAATCTCACACCCTGCCCACTCTCTGACTGGTGCTGACCACTGCATTCCTGCTACATGGAAGGGTATTTTCCATGATGTACATGCACCAGTGTCTCAATAAGTATTTATTGCTGAGTGAATGTTTAGCAACACAAGACAGTTGAGGAGCTGCCTGAGAAAACCCATCTGTTTTTAGATGTTTAATAACTCCATGAGGGTGTATGACTCATGCTTTGATTTCTCAACATATTTCTTCAGTTTCTTTCCCCACATGCCAACTGTTGACTAGAGATTTCCATTCAGATCCCCTGCAATCATTTTATATTGAACATATCTAGAAACAAACACATTATCTTCTAACATTATTTTAATCTTCTCTCATTTTGCTAATTAGCAAGTCTTGAATATTTGGAACCATCTTAGTTGCGTTTTTCTTTTTCTTAGAGCCTTACACAGTCAATAACCAAAGTCAATTAATTCTCCCTTCTTAAATATCTTAAATCCCTTTCTCCCATTGCTCCTGTCATAAGCCAAATTCTGTGTTTTTCTTTTCAGTATTGTGGACTGAATCTAGTGCATTAGAGATGCTGTGAAAGTGTTCCATCATTGAGATATACTCCCAGCCTGCCTACTTTACTGAAGCCTTGATCACTGAAACTCTAGTAACCCTTTAGTAAGCCTGCATTTTAAAGTTGGAATAGAATTCTAAAAGAGTACTAGCCTCAATTCAAACAATCATTTGTAAATCTCATGAATAAATAATGCATTTTAGCTACTATATACCAGTTAAAAGTTCAGTTCTTGTTGGATTCAGTTCTTGTTCAGTTCTTGTTGGAAAGTGACACCTATGTCTAATCTCCAAAATGCTGGTTACATTCTTTCTCTAACAAGGCCTTTTCTTTCCTCATTTCTTCCATGCAAAACTAGAATCGAACATCTCTTAAGGGCCTACTAAAGTTGGGGCACATTTTCAAAGACTTAGGTCATCATCTCAACTCCAAGAAACATCAGTTTTCTTGGTACCCATGCTCCATGAGGAGTCTCTTCCTAATACTTCCCTAATTACATACAATGCAACACTTACTGTAGATTCTTTTGAATTCTTGCCTGAGTATGGATATAGGTCACTTCAATGATTATAAACTCATACTGCACAAAGAATGAGAGACAAATAAGGTTATAAGCATCTATAGTACACCAGTCTCATTCATCCTATTTGCTTTAGTTGTCACAACAGCAATTCCTGTAGGTAGCACAATTCCCATGCAATGGGAAAGAAACTCAGAGATAATCAATGGCCACTAGCATCAGATATCACAAATCCCAGGATACTTTCGCTCTACCTTGGTACCACATCTCTTACGGACAGAAAAACAGAGAGATAGACACACTTACACACACACACACACACACACACACACACACACCCCTTCAAGGATTTATTACGCTCAAATAACTCATAAGTGTTTAGTAAAGATTGAGTAAATACATAAGGGAATTCAGATCGATCATTTGCAGGTCATGGGAAGATAATGAAGTCTACTTGCTTGATCTGCTCATAGTATTCAATAAAAATACATTAAATACATACAGGGATTTAGGATACTCTTTGAGGTGTCACTGGAAAATATATAGGCTATACTGACTCAGCCTGTAGCTATGGTATTTGAAGCAAAGAATAATTGCCTCATTTTAAACAAAATAGCAGAAAGGGGGCCTTGGTAGTTGGCTTGTTCTTGTAACTGTTCGGTGATTAAAGAAATAATCAAAAGAGAAAAGAGAAACTCACACTAAAATTCTTTACCAACTTCTGCCAGTCGAGGAAGAAAAAAACTAGCAATAGCCAGTGGCATATTCCAATGTGGTATGTCACTGTTCCAGGTTAAAAGCAGTCGATTCTATTTATTGAGCTGCCTCCCAAAAGTTAAAACTGCTCCAGATGAAATTGAGCGTGTTAACAATGCCCTTCTGATTTCTCAAAAAAGGAGTTGAAATCTGGCACGGAACTTCTGAAAGAATCAACTACTGGATTTCTTCTACAGCAACAGCCAATTTGAGGCTTCTATTAAAGTAAATTAAAGGGATTTTAGTTCTTATTAAAAGCAATTTATTTTTATTAAAACAATTCTCCCAATTTTATGAGTCAGACAAACAAATAAATTAGCCATCAGAAGTGACATCATGGATTTTTGTGCAAAAAATATTTCAATTAAAAAATTCAAATTGCTCAGTTAAAATTCTTTCTTTTATTGTTGCTACAATTTAAGGTAATTATTGGTATATTTTTCCCAAGTTGAGACACTTTGTTGTCATGATTGAAAGTATAATGAAAAATTAGTAGATTTGAATCTATTTATTTTAACTACAAAGAAGAGTAGGTATATTTTAAAGGAAAACACTTGCAGATGTATGCTTGTGAAGTAAGCTAAGGAAAGAAAAATGTTGCATCCAGAGATATCCTAGGAATCATACACATAGAAGAAGAAATCAGTATAAAGATGAGTTCTGTCTTCTGGAGTCATTCTATATATTTGCTCTAGTTTTAGGAAAAAAATACTTTGACTATTTATAGATCTGAAAATATGTTTTATGCAGAGGACATTTCTTTGCTAATTTCCTGCCCCTTCTCAGAAAAATAAAATCACCCTAAACTTGTTTGACATTGGCTTCATTGTCGTTATTTTCAAGGCAATGGAGAACTCACAGTGGATAACCAGATGCTCCATTTCAATATCCTGTCTTCTCAGTTCCCCTGTATACTATGCTGCCATGTGCTCTGTCAGCTTTCATTAGTCATGGCGGCCCATTTGGATATGGAGGAGGGTCTGATGTCAGATTATGACTTCAATCCCTACAAAACTCCTGTTGGCTGGCTTTACAATGACCTGGTCCTTCTCCCCTGCTCTTTTGTCTTGGATCATTCTTGCAATGAGCCCTGCACCCTTATTCAGAATGCCCATCTATCCCAGGCTTGAATGCCTTTCCACAGGACATTTGCTCCCTCATAACCTACTTTCTCATGTGTTAGACTTCTATTCATTCTTTAAAAGACACTGAGGAATTTGCCTACTATTTCTCATCTCCTGTCCTCAACTCATACTAGACTCTTTGTCCATGTCGCTGTAGCATTCTCTAAACATTTCTGTTTCAGCAGTGACTGTCCTAGCACATTGTTGGTTCTTATCCCTCTCTCCCTGACTGTGTGGCACCCCTTAAAAGCTACATCCCATTAAACATCCTGAAAGACATACATGTCTTTTAAAGTATCCCTGGATACTTCCATGTGTCAAGGTGACAGAACTTGAATTCAAAGGAGTAAGATACAAATCTAAGTGAGGAAGACGATTATTCATTCTCATAATTGTCAGCGCATCTGTGTATACGTTGAATGGCTAGAGCCCTGGGAAGACTAGGCCTGGCTTGTGCAGATACACTGTAGAATATTAGATCAGAGTACATGCAGAACACTAATACATTTGGATTTTTT
>PVIR01017709.1:0-34512 GCA_004026965.1 Petromus typicus | reverse complement strand
AGATAGATAGATAGATGGATAGATAGATTGACTGTTGAAAGAATGGTCAGAAATAGCTATGGGGTAGAGGAGACAGTATTTCA
The DNA here is from genome assembly GCA_004026965.1 of Petromus typicus. Lineage (NCBI taxonomy): Eukaryota > Metazoa > Chordata > Mammalia > Rodentia > Petromuridae > Petromus > Petromus typicus. The sequence goes on along the minus strand of PVIR01017709.1, from coordinate 34,429 downwards.
TATTGTTTCTTTAGGGCTTTGCAATGTTATTTTTTAAGAGATTAAAGTTGACCTGGTTCTGGTTTGAGATGTGACAGTAGAAATAGCTTGCTAAATGTGAAAAGGAAACAGATTATAGGAATTGAAGAAGTCAGAAAACTATAATAATACCTGGATGGTGTTAAGAAAGTAGAGGGAAGCTTAGCATTCCAGTAAAATTAACAAGAATACATATATTCCTGATTATATTGTTCATTCAACAAATACTTCTAGAACGGCATCCATGAGCTAGGTACTATTCCAAATATTGTGAAGAAAACAGTAAGCAAAGCAGGTTTACTGTGAATCTTTCATATTCCGTCGAGGAGGGCACAACAAACAATATAAAATATTAGGTAGTGGATACAAATTCCTTTCTCTCCAGTCCTCAAATACATCTTTGTTTAGTAAAGAAAAGAAAAACAGCTTCAGAAATTAGGTGCCATCAGTGGTTAAGGAATCAGACTGCAGATACATTTCATTTCTTATTTATGTGTTAATTTTTACTAATATAGACTAAATTGAATGTGTTCTTTTTTTATTTTCACAATGTATTTTATTTTCATCATTATTACCCATACACCAGTGGTGTGGAATTCAGTGTCTGCATGTTTGGCTGCTTCTCAGCAGTGAGGCCTCTGGAGAATAGAAGATAGTTTTGAGGTTTCTGTTCTCCCTCTTGAACTAGTCATACATATACTACCAGTAATGCAAGCCACCCAATGGAACATTGCCCCCCCCCCCAAGGGTTCAGGCTAACAGGAATATGTTAACCAATGAAATCCTTACTTACTTGTGTTATGAAACAAGACAATAAAAGACCTATGGATTTTATCCCCACGAAGTGGATAAGAATGTGAAATCTAGATTCAAATTATTTGAGTTCAAATTGTAGTTCTTCCACTTTACCTGTATGATCCTGGGCTACACCTCAGTTTCAACAACTAAAAAATTGAGATAATAACTACCTATTTATAGTATTATTATGAGAATCAAACAGCTAATATGTTCCCTTAAGAAACTTACAGCTGAGTTATTCAGTAAAGCATATGCATCTAAAAATTAACAAACAACATTATTAAAAATGACATTGACAGTTAAGTGAATTGTCAGCTTGATTGGTTTAAGAACAGCCAGGGAATTCGTAAACACATCTGGGTGGGTAGATGAACCACGGAGGCATGACCTTTTTCTGTGTATCTGGTCTGTGGCCCCCTTCTCTCTGACACCATTTCCATGCTCCTCTGTAGTCTTCTATAGTGATGTCCAGCCTTGAGGGCAACTAGCCAGAGATGAAACCCTCTGAATCCATGAGCCAAATACAAGCCTCCTCCTCACACCCCGGGATCAAACTCAGGACCTGGTGCTAGCCAGACAGGCTCAGCGCCACTAAGCTACGTCCCCAGCCCAATCCTCCATTAAGTTTTAGGTGTCAGCTATTTTATCCACCAAGGGGAAAGCTGAGCAGTACAGACATCAAGCAAGTAATTTAGGATAGATGAAATAAAAATTATGGGAAGGGGAGATGACTGATATTATGGTGCCAAGAATGGTTCATGGAAGAATAATCAGAAAGAAACTTCCACAGACTCGTAGCCCCACGTCTCTACCATTATCAGCAGTTGTATAGCCTAAGTACCCTGCTTCCTGTCAGTGTCATTTTTGTCTTCACAGATTACTCTAGTCCGGCCCCAGTTCACTTTTCCATTGGAGTACTGGAGTCTATTCAAGACAGTACTGTAGGTTTTTTTTTTTCCCTCAACAGTTTCATTCTGCTGGATCTTTTTGGTAGAACTGAGAACTGCACCCAGGGACTTACTCTGGGCACGCACTCTACCCCTGAGTTAACCTCCCCAGCCCTCTGCTGGATCATTCACATTAGTATATCAGCCGCTGTAATTGTTCTCACTAAAAATAACAACAAAAATCAAGTAAGTTTCTTGATTCCACTGCTTCTATTAGCCATCTCTCTGCTTTTATATTCCTTTTATATCAACACTTGACAAAATTGTGCTCTTAGTTCTCTCTTTCCACTTTCTCTCTTAGGTCCAGTAGGTTTTGTTTCAGTGATTATGCCAGGAGCTGTTCTCAGTACAGTCATGGAGGTGTTCACATTGCTAAACCTAGTGATCACTTTGGAGTCTTCATCTTGATCCATCAGCAGCTTTTGGTCCAATTGATCCTTTCTCCTGTTAGACCTCTCCAGACCTCACACTTTCATAATTTTTCTCTTATTTCACATGTTTTTACCTTCTTTGCCCTTCCAGAATTACAGAGTAATATATCTTATCAGTATATTCAACACTTTGTCAGGTTTCTTCCATCATTGTTTATAGAACACCATTCTCCCATAACTTCCTTTTCTCACTTTCCACATGGAATCATCTGCTATTCACATTCTGCTATTAAATAAATACAGAATGTGGATCACTTAAATCACCTCCACTGCTACCAATCTGGGCTAGCTTATCATCATCCTTTACCTACATTACAGCAGTGGCTTCCCAAATAGTTTTCCTTCTGTTTCTTTTGCATCCAGACCTGTTCTCAACTCAGCAGCCAAAGTAATCCTCTTGAATACAAGGTTATATCAGAGTTTCCTTAACTTGCTACTGTAGACATTTGAGGCCAGATTATTTTTGTTTTAGGAGATTGACTTCTGTGTTGTAAAATCCTAGCATCTCTTGGCCTTTTCCACCAATAGATACTAGTAGTAGTACTCCGTAAGTGGTGCCAACCAAAAAACCAGATGTTCTCCAACATCCAGCTTCACCTAGAGTTGGGAAATCGCAGATTATGTCATTCTTTAGCCCAAGACTCTCTGATGGCTCCCCCACTTTATTCACAGTAAATGTTAACATCCACATCCTTGCCAGGTTGCATGGCTCTGCCTATCTAACCACTAACCTTTTCTGCTTCTTTCCTTTCTCTTCCTTGGTGCTCATCCAGTCACACTTGCTTCTTCCCATTTCTTGGGAATAGTCAGCCCCATTTGCACTGGAAATACTTCATTCTGTTCCCTCTCCCCAGAACAGTATTCCATTTTTCTAACTGATTAATTTCTTCTTAAGGTGTCTGCTCATATTTCATTTTGCCAGTGAAAGACTTTCTTGGGTCTTTAATCCTGTAACCTTCCCCTCCCACAAAATTTATAATCACCCTTAGCTGCTTTTTCTTAAATGATTTATCACTTTATAACATGCGAAATACTTCCTTTGGGTGAATTTATCCCTGTTAATACACATGCAACCACCAACAATTACATCATTCTAAGGTCTTTCCTTCTCTTGCAAATTACCAGTTTATTCTGTTCAAAACAAATATTTTAAAATGTGAAGGAGGTAAAGTTATAGTTAAATTTGTAAGGTAGATAAGATTTGTATGTTTATAGAGAAAGGAAAAGCAAGTAAAGTGGAAAAGAACATAAACAAAAATACAAGATAGACAAATGTCTAGGTCAGTGTGAGGGCAAGATTTTTAGTATGCCAATCTGAGGATTAGGAGTGGCACAGAAGAAAGACACAACTTAGAAAGTAGATGGGAACCAGGCTGAATTAGGATCCGACAGAAACAGCAAATCTTTTTTAAGATACGTAAATTGGAGAGTGATAAACATGAAAATATTATTGTGACAGATACTGGGGTTTGGGTCACTCATAACCCATTCTAAACTGCTTCTGTTGTCCTTTTCTATAAGTTTAAAACTAAAATACAGTGAACAGTGCCCGAACTCCCTTCTCCTAGGCTTCCAGATTTGATTTTGTTTCCACTAACTGAATCCCCTTGCTTGAGATTTAAATTCATAACCAAGTTAAATAAGCAGAAAGGATATGAAACATCCATTTTTTTCCCAAAATATGGCTTTATAATTCTAACTCCAGCATGTATAAACAATAATAATATATATGTAAACACTATATTATGTATTTGGTTTTCCAATCTGATGTTATAGATAAGTCATATCACTATCCAAAAAGTAAAAATAGATTAATAGTCATTTTAGTATTTGTAATTTAGTCTTATCTGTACCCAAATAAGTGTTTTAATGTACCCGTACCTACCAAACACATCATTGTATACAAATATCTTTATCCGTAAGCATGATAAAATAATTTGCCTTCAAATTATTAGTTTAGATTGTTTCCATTTTCTGTTTCCTGAGAAATGGTTTTATTAACCATTTGCTACACCTCAGTGTTTTTACTCAAGTCTGAAAAAATAAGGATCTTACTTTAGTGTAGGAATTTCTGTTTTTTAATTTATTTTGAGATAAAATCCTTTAGCCTTTTAAGTTTTCTGGTGCGTCTTTATACCTCCTGTGAAGTTCAAAGGGAATTAATCTATCAGTTTTTAGAAATTTGTTCGTATAGTTGTGGTCTTATTTAGAAAAAAGCCTCAACACCACAGATATTTTTCATGCTTGAGACTTAATAACATTTATTGTTTGTCTCACTAGAAATAATCAGCTGTTGAAATTTTATACCTAAATCTAACATGTGATTTATCTATAGGAATCTAGATTAAGTATCTTTATTTAGTCTTTCCACAACATGGTTTCCTTCTACTGAGTCATAACATGGAAAAGAAAATTAGTCTTAAGTTTGTTATATCTAAACCAAAATTACTGTATCACTAAATGCATGTTAAATATAGGATAAATACATAACAGTATTATAACTCATTTATATTATTCAGTCATTTTCATCAATATTTTAAGATTTATATTGAATTTTATAACTTACATGTTTTTCTGTACTAAGACATATGTACCTTGTTTTTAAAAGTAGTGAGGTAATGACTCAACCAGGGCCTCACTCATGCTGGGGCACTGTACCACTGAGCAACATTCCCAGCCCTGTTTAGTAAACTGTCACATTAATCTGTAACAAAAATCTCTTTTTTTTTCCCCGTAGTATTAGGAATTGAATTCAGGACCTTGTGCTTGCCAGGCAGGAGTAGCACCACTGAGTTACATCCCTAGCCCCCAACATTTACTTTTAATAGTGTCCAAATTTCAACTCTTAACATATTTGAAAAGAAAATTTCTTATATCCTGCAAAAGAAACTTTTAACCTGATCTTCATTTTGTAGGTTATTGAAGACAATGGTGTTCGAAGAGTGGTTGTGGTTCCTCAGGCCCCAGAGTTTCATCCTGGTGGTCACACAGTCCTCCACCGTTCTCCCCACCCTCCTCTCCCTGGCTTCATTCCTGTCCCAACAATGATGCCCCCTCCACCACGCCATATGTACTCACCAGTGACTGGAGCTGGAGACATGGCAACACAGTATCTGCCACAGTATCCGTCTTCACAGGTGTATGGAGATGTAGGTAAGATGTGAAAACATTCCTGCTTTACAGGGTTGGACTGTTACAACATGTGGGAGTTTGGGGAAGAGGACACAACCAGAACCCTCAGAACCTTGAGAAAAACGCTGAGCCCAGGCTCAACTCTTGCTATTCTGAGCGGTGGCAGCAAAAGGCCAAATACCACAGCAGTAGCAGAAGAAAACCCCAAGCTTGCTGCATCTTTATTTGGTACCAAGCCTTCACATCCATAATCCTAGCATGCATAAGACAGGGAGGTCCCACAATTATCCCTGTAGTTGAAGATCACATAGGGCAGGACAGACATCCTTAAATCCCAGTAAGTCTTAAAACCAATAATCTTAGTGCACTAATCCTTGTAGTTTAAAATCCCACAAGGTGGGGCAGATATCTACAATAACCCCAGTAGTTGATTCCAAAGGGCAGGGCAGACATCCTCCAGTCCAAGTAAGTAAGTCCTAAATCCAAGTACATCCTCCACAGTTCCCAACAATAACATATAAAGAAATTATTACATGGTAATAGCAGCCCATAAATTATTACGTGGTAATAATAGCACAGTCATTTTTTCTTACCTTCGCACTATGTGAAGTGCTTCCTCCCCATGATCACTGTTTAAGGCAGGTAAGCAAACATGAACCAAAAAAAGGGACCTAACTTACATCATGCAGGATTATGCAGTATGTGGTGGGGTTGTGTTCAAACATGAGATTTTTCCCACTGTCATTCATTCTAGACTGAAGAAATTTCAGCCAGGAATAACTATGCTGTTGTTAAATCCTGAAAGCCATACTGCCCCCTTTACATCTACACAAGTTGCTAGGTTCAGTTCTGTGAGGAATTGAAAAAACAGAATGAGCCATTAACCTTGCTGTCAGGGAGCTAATAAGTGAAGAAATGATAATCTTATTCTTGCTGATGGTTTTAAGTACCATTCATACTGACAACACTCAAATTTATGTGTTCAAATAAAATTTTCTCTGCTGAGCCCCAGACTTCTTTTTCTGCCTTCTTAGAGCCCCACACCACTGTCTCTTGCACCACAGCTGAAAGATAGCTAAAATCATTCAGTTTTGCTTCCCCTAAAACCTTTGTCTCTTCCATCATAATTTCAGTAGATGGTGTCAGTACCTGCTCAGATTTACTAAAATGAAAGTAAAGATCAGATTTAATTTACTCCTCTTTCTCCCATCAACTTTGTATCAGTTTTATTTTTAGAAGTTTCCCAAATTTCTACTTTTCAACTGCTATTCAAATTCAGTCTACCATCAGATCTTGCTAGAACAACTAAAATAGTACCCTTCCACTTATTTTTCTGTTTCTGTTCTTGGTACTAATAACCTTTTCTCAGCTGCAGTAATTTTAAAATATTAGACCACTTCTACTATTTAAAAGGTTTCAGTTCCCGCTGCATTTAGAATAAAATCCTAACCTGTACTCCTAGACCAGGGTTTCTCAAACATGCCACCATGGATGTTTGGGATGGATAAGTCCTTATTTTGAGGCAGACCTAGATGGTAAGATGTTCAGAAGCATCTCTGGTCTCTCCCCACATGATGCCAATAGCACATAGTTTCAGTACCTCCAAAATGCACATTGTAACATCTAAAATTAACTACAGACATTGCTCAATAACTCTTACCATGGTTGTAGACCACGACCCTATAGCCCCTGACTACCCTGTTCTGCTTCTTACTGCTGTTCCTTTTCCTTCATTTTTTCTAAATCAACAAGCTTTTTCTTACTAAAGGCCTCTGCATGTAGTAATCTATCAAGAATGTTCTTCCTCAGCTGGGGATTTAGCCTACTTTAGAGGAGTTCAATCCCTGGTACTGCAAAAAAAAAGGCTGAGGATTTAGCTCAGCAGTAACAGTGCCGTCCTGGCCAGTACAAGGCCCTGACTTCAGAAGTTTCCCAGTACCAAAAAAAAAAAGAGAATGTTGTTCCCATTTTCCTTAGAAGTTTTTTTTTTTCAACTTCAGCTTTCAGATGTATGTTGCCCAACTTTACCTTACCAGTCTCTAACACTGAAGCCTGATCATTTCATTCACAGAACCTAGTTCAGTTTGGGGATATTTGTTTATTTGTTTGTTTTATTTGGTTTTTTTTGTTGTTGTTGTTGTTCTGTTTTTTGGTGGTGTTTTTTGTTTTGTTTTGTTTTTTGAGACAAAATCTCACATTGTAGTTCAGGCTGGCCCTGAGCTCACTTTGTAGCCCAAGCAAGCCTCCAACTCATAGCAATCCTCCTGCCTCTGCCTCCCAAGTGCTGGGATTACAGGTATTAGCCATCATGCCCAGCATTATGGTGTGTATTTACTGGAGATCGATCTCAGGACCCTTGCATTTGCAAGGCAGAGCTGAGCTAAATCCCTGGCCCCTGTTTTTGTTTTTCTTATTTGAATGTCTCTCTCCTTTGATAGTAAAATCCCTGAGACTTTAATCTAGTTTATTCTTTATTGTTTTTACTTGCACTTAACATTGTCACTTATACTCATTAAATTTGTAGAGGAAGTGTCTTAAGTAAAAAATTTATATGCAGAACAGCTAGTAAATTTGTAGAGGAAATGTCTAAGTAAAAAATTTATATGCAGAACAGCCTGTAAATAGTAGACACATTTCTGCATACACACATACACATGCACACACATGCGCGCACATGCACGCACACACACACACACACACACACACACACACACACACGTGTGTGTGTATAAGCCATATACCATGTGTACTTCCAAACTTGAAATTTGTTTCTCTCCCCAGGTAATGCAGATTGATTCAGAAAGTCTAGGTGGGGCTTGAGATTCTACATTTTAACAAACACCTAGGAGATGTTTGTGGAGTGATCCTGACACATACTGTTGAGAGCAAGAGTTTATACTGCACATTTGTCCCATTCTTCTAACTTGTTTATTGCCAATTATGCCTTAGTTTTTGTAATGTCTGAAAAAATTACAATGTAATACTAGGTATTACAGTTATTACTACTTTATATTGTTAAGATCCATTGTTTGTTATTTAGAAGGGATGCTTATTAAAATATATGATCTATAATAACTTTTAAGAAAGTGAAAAGCATAAATCTGCAAATCAGCTACCCAGCAGTTGAAGGCAAGAGTTATATTGAGGAAATTACCACTGGAGCCCAGTAACTGACAGTGCTGATTTCCTAGGGAATAGCTACTTCCATGATCTCTTTTCTACACATACTTTGTGGATTCCCAAAGTGGGATCTGATCCACCATTTCTTGTCAGCGGGGTTATTTTTGAGTCTGAACTCTGCTAGATAGACACTGTGCTCGTAAATGTACAATCTCATTTAATGCACAATAAAATTCTGCAAAATTTCATAGAAACTAAGGCTTGGAAGTATTAAGTACTTTGTACACAATTACATGTTACTAAGAATTTTGATTCTTTTAGATCTGTTGATAATAAAGTTTCTGTTTTTCTACTATAATATATTCTTTTTTTTCACCATTGTTTTATCTGGAGTAATGGATAAAATACAAATACATTGGAAAAACACATTTTTAAAACGTGTACTGATTCTTCTAATTTTTGTTACGTTATTTACATAATAGAATTCATTGTTCTAAACTATATTTCAGTGGGTTTTAGTATATTTACTAAATATACTTTTGCCAAGTATAAGATTGAATGATTTTTAGTATATTCCCTATAGCTTGAGTTTTCATTATCCAAAATGGATGAGGTAGACCAAAAGTGTATGAAAGTTCATAATGTTTCAGATTTGGGAAAATTTTCATATACACCATGAGCTATCTTAGAATGGGACCTAAGTCTAAACATGAAATTTATTTATGTTTCATATTTATCTGCACATACCATTTATGCAGGATTTTTTTTATAATTTGGAACAACTCATCTCATGAGGTCAGATGTACTCCACTTGTGGCCTTGTGTCAGCCCTCAAAGTTCTAAATTTTGGAACATTTCAGATCTTGAATTACTGTATGCATGGCTATTTCAGAACATTTCTGTCATCCCCAAAAGCAGCTTTATACTCTTTTTTTCCACCATTCCCTAAACTACTTTCTATCTCTGTAGATTTGCCTTTTCTAGACACAGGATTTAAATATACATGCAATGTATGCATTGCATATAAAATTTTTATTACAATGTTCATTCTGTACATAACCTTTTTTAATCTAGATTTTTTTTTTCACTTCAGTTTTTTTCTTGGTACCAGGAATTGAACTCAGGACCTTGTGCTTACCAGACAGGTGCCATGTGCTAAGCTACATTCCCAGCCCCTACTTCACATAATGTTTTTAAGGTTCGTGGGTGTTGCCACATAGAGTAGTATTTCATTACTTTTTATGGCTAAACAATATTTATTGACTCAGCAACATTTTGTTGATTCACTCATTAGTTGGTGGACATTTCAGTTTTCACTTTTTGTCTATGAAAAATACTGCTGTGAAAGATTTTGTAGAAGTTTTTGTGTTGACATACATCTTCTCTTGAGTATATATACCTAGAATTGAATTGCTGTGTAATACAGTAATTCTACTTTTAGTTTGTTTAGGCACCGCCAAACTCTTTTCCTCAGTCTTTGTGCCATTTTATATTTACCAATAATACCTTATAAGGTCCCAGTGTTTACACATTCTTGCCAAACATCTGTTGACTGTGAATGGCTTTGATTTGCTTTCCCCTAAAAACTATTGATGTTGATTGAACACCTTTTCTTCAGCTTATTGGTCATTTATATATCTTCTTTGGAGAAATGTCTGTATGCTCATATTATGCACCTATTTTTTTTTTTATTGATTGTTCTTTTTATGTGTTTTATTGTTATTGTTTTATTAGGAAAAATGTATTGAAAGATAGCTTCTATCAAGAGACACAGAAGCAACTTATGTTTTAATTTTTTATTTTGAAATAGGGTCTCACTATATCACTCTGTAGCCCAGGCTGAGTTTAAACTTGAAATCATGTGTTTAGCCCACATGAGTGCTGGAATTGTAGTCATTGCCACCACACTCAGCTGAAACTGTTTTCTTACTAAGGAAGACCTGTAAAGTTTTTCTCTTTAAAAACTTTCTCGGGCCAGAGATTTAGCTCAGTGGTTCCGGCGCCTGTGTTGAAAGCGCAAGGACCCGGGTTCAATCCTCAGTAATCACTTACCATACTGGGCGTGGAGTCTTATGCCCAGCAGCAATCAGTACCACATACCACAGTGCCGGGTGTGGTGGCTCATGCCTGTAATCCCAGCACTCGGGAGGCAGAGGCAAGAGGATTGCTGTGATGTGAGTTGGAGGCTGAGCTCAGGGCCAGCCTGAACCACAAAGTGAGACCCTGTCTCAAAAAAAAAACAAAAAAAAGACAAAAAAAAACCAAAAAAACTTTCTCTCAGAACAGATTTTAAATTTAAAATAAAATATTGCTATGTGTTTTTTTAACTAAGATGAGTATATTTCATCTAAAATATAACCTTAAGTTTATAGGTGTTGTGAGACATTTTAGTTGGTTGGTTTGTTTTGATGATATTGGGGATTGAACCCTACTACTGAACTGTATCCACAGCCCTTTTTAAATTTTGAGACAAGAACTTCCTGCCTCAGCAGCACCATACCTGGCTGAGTTTGTAGTATCCTAAGTTACAATATTTAATACAGAGATTCTATTACTTTAAAAAAATCCAATTTGGTTTGTTGTTATTTGTTTTGCTTATTCCTAAAACTTTTAGTGGTGATTTGTTTTTCTTTCAATCACAAGGAAATTTAGACAGGCAGTCATTTTCATTTTACCTCTTTTACATGTTTTAAATTGAAAGAAATGTAAAAAGTAATATCTCACAAAAGAGTAAAAGAATGACAGTAGAGAGGTAAGTTCAGGTCTGATTTCTTGCCTATAATGTGCACAACATCATAAAGCTATTTCACTGGAGATTAATAGTAGGGAAATGATGAAGCAAAAAACTGTGTGCATAAATTTTCCTGAGATGTATACAGGGTCCGTTGGTAATCATTATTAATTGCTTCTGGGAGGAGTGACAGGTACCAAAAGTAATGAATACCAAACAAATTGTTTTAGCTAAAAAGGATAATGAGTCACCATGCAGTCAACACCAACAAGTTCTAACTTGAGTACCAAACAGACAACTGGTATCAGGACAAAATTTTTGTGTTGATGCATCAAGCACCAAATTCAACAAGTTTCAAAGCAGTGAAGTACCAATTGTATTACTGTATATATAATTATAATCATGTCAAACCTTGATTTGTCAGTTAGTGGAGATACAAAAGTTTTATTTTGCAAAATTCTTCATAATATTTTATAGTAAGTTTTATACGATAGACTTCTTACTCTCCTCTCTTGCAATAAACTTATTTTGAATAAATTTTTAACACTTGTTTTTGTTTGTGTTTTCTTCTAGATGCTCATTCAACACATGGAAGGTCCAACTTTAGAGATGAAAGATCTAGTAAAACATATGAACGTTTGCAGAAAAAATTAAAGGATCGCCAAGGAACACAGAAAGATAAAATGAGCAGTCCACCATCATCACCCCAGAAATGCCCTTCTCCCATAAATGAGCATAATGGAGTTATGAAAGGACAGAATGCCAGTGGTGTGAACACTGGATCGGCAAAAAGCAAATCCGGGAGAGGCAAAAGTAGTGCACAAGTTGATGTAGAAATAGAAGGTAAGTATTTAAAATACTCAATCATTTTCAATGATTCTTTGATTTACTTAACCTGATAAAAATATATTCTAACCTTTCAATCATATAAATAAATAAATAAGCTGGTATAAATAAATAAGCTGTAGATACATAATGTACTAATTATAAGAAAAAGTTGTAGAACCTTACCTGTTACCAGCTACTGCTTTGGATAACTTTGGAAATTTCAGTTTATAATTTCACATATATTGTTAATCATCCTGATGGAGAAGATTTCTACATGAAAACTCAGATAATATCAATTCACAGTCTCTTTCCTGTCTGTCTGTCTGTCTGTCTCTCTCTGTCTTTCCCTCTTTCCCTCTGTCCTCCTCTTCCTTTTCTCCCTCTCTCCCTCTTTTTTCTGGGTACCAGGTATCAAATTCAGGACCTTACCCTTAGGAGGCAAGCGTGGTGCCACTAAGATGGTCCCTGGCTTTCTTTTCATTCTCTACAGACAAGTAGGCTCTCTCTCTCTTTTTCTTCAGAACCTTTTTTTCTCTTAAAATCTCTTTTATGCCTTCCTTAGATTCTTCACCTCATCTGTGACCACCACCATATTAACACTTGAATACTAATTCTTTATATGTACTAACATCAGTCTCAATAAAGTAAATAAAACATGGATTAAACAACCTGTTTCCCTGCAATGCAACGTTAGTGTCCAGGTATTTTTGGCTATCATGTTCAGCCACTTGCTGTTGTATATCTTGACTTTTTATAGTTACTCTGTTTATGTCCTTTGATTTTCTTTGATACTACTTGTTTCAATTTCTAATGGTTGTACATCAATAAGAAAAGTTTAATCAAACATGACTATGAAGCCTTCTAAGTAGTAACTAAAGATGCTTCCAACTTTGAGGAAAATATCATATAAGCCATTTTAATTTTCCTACCTTTCCATAAAATTTTCTTTCATCACTAACCAATTTTAAATGATGCTTCAGTGGTTTTGTGACTTGTACATTTACAAAAACATTTACAAAGAACATTTACAAAAGTGTTCTTCAGTTTTTGAGACTTAATGAGCATTCTTAGGACTAATGTTTCAAAAGAGTTAAGCTTAAGTTTTATGTATGCAAGTGGTGGCAAACAAATCATACTGCATTCAGGAAAACAGTAATTATAGCATGTAATGAAAAAATTAGTCAAATGAGGACTTTGCAGAAAAGAGAGTATTTTTACTCCTGAGAATAAAACTACACTTTCTATAAGAAAATTTTACTCTTCAGATACATATACATAGTCGTGTTCTAATTAGTAGTCAGAGTAGAAATCAAAGTGGAAGATGAAGTAGAGAATACTAAAGGACCACAAATTGAAAAAAATAAAAACTAGAAAATAAAACTCTCAAATAACCCCGTTTCAGAAGTCATATCAAGGAGAAGGATTACATTTAAAGTTATTTTTTTAATTTATCTTTTCAGAAAAAGATGAAGAAACTAAAGCATTTGAAGCATTTCTTTCCAACATTGGCAAACCCATAGTAAGTATCTCATGTTTCTTCTCAACATTTACACTTAATGTACTCATTTCATATTTTCATTCAGGCCTTCTTTGAAACTTGCTAGAAATACAGTGTCAGTATTCCTTAGAAATGGGTCACTGTATATCTGACCTAAAGAGAGAAACAGTGATTATGAAGGAGAATACTGAGACGGGAATCCATTTTGTAAACAAGAATACAAACTAAATACACTATAAATTATTGGAATAGACAGAATTAGTATTGTGTATATAGCTGATTATGACTTCTTTTAAAAACCTATTTTTATAAGTATAGGTAGAATAAAATAGAAAAAAAATCAGGAGAGTATATAGTAGCAGAATTGGCTTACGTGAAAGTTTCTGTATACATTTCAAATAGCCAGTGTAAAATCTATTATGTGCTTAGGAAAGTATTTACAGTATGTGTTCACAATAAACAACTAAAAGCAAAATTTTGCTGCAGTATCGATATTTAAAAAATAACAGGGCCAGGGATATAGCTCAGTGTTTCCAGCACCTGCCTTGAAAGCACAAGGGCCCAGGTTTGGTTCCCGAAAACCATATACAGCAATGCCAGGCATGGTGACTGACAGCCACCAGCAATCAGTACCACATACCACAGTGCCAGGCATAGATGCTCATGACTATAATACCAGAATTCAGGAGGCAGAGGCAGGAGGATTGCTGTGAGTTAGAGCCTTGCCGGGGCTACATAGTGAGCTCAGGGCCAGCCTGAACTACAAAGCAAGAACCTGTCTCAAAAAAAAAAAAAAAAAAAAAAAAAAAACTAAACAGATGCATAGATAAGGCAGGATATTTGTATCAGATAAAATGATATAACCATTTAAAAATATAGTTTGAAGAATGTGGATATATGCAAAGATGTTTTTGACATAAGTCTGATAAAAATACTAGGCATCAAACTGTATAGATAATTAGTCTACTAATAAAGAAAAGACTCACTGGGGATGATGGTACACATTTATAATCTCAACAGTTTGGTAGGCTGAGGCAGGTGGATCACAAATTCAAGTTTCAGCCTGGGCAATTAGACACTAGTGAAATCCCCTCTCAAAACTAAAAAAAAAAAAAAAAAAAAGAATTTAAAGCTGGGAATGGTAGCTTAATGTTAAAGGCCCTGAGTTCCATCCTTTGTATCATTAGGTATAAACATTAGAAGGATGAGGCTGGGGAGTTAGCTCAGTGGTTCCGGCGCCTGTCTTGCAAGTGCAAGGGCCCAGGTTCGATTCCTGGTAACCACATAACAATACTGGGCGTGAAGACTTACGACCAGCAGCAATCAGTACCACATACCACAGTGCCAGGCATGGTGGCTCAGGCCTGTAATCTCAGCACTTGGGAGGCAAAGGCAGGGGGATTCTGTGATGTGAGTTTGAGGCTGAGCTCAGGGCCAGCCTGAACTACAAAGTGAGAGCCTGTCTCAAAAAAAAAAAAAAAACATTAGAAGAAAAAACACCAGAATATCACAATAATTTTTCTGACTTGTGTTTTTTCTCTGTACCTTTTAAGAGCTATACCTTCACTCCATTTTAAAAGCAAGCCAACTGAAGTGCCAGTGATTATAATTTAATCCTTATTTTCTTTATCATAAAAGATGTAATGTGGAATTATAGAGAGTATGATAAATGTCTTTGTACCCACTCCTCCAATTACATCATGCTTAATACTTTGAGGTTCATGTACCCTGAAATCAAAGAATGACTCCTAAGAAACAGTGGAAATTAGGAAAGATTCATTCAGAAATAGCTCCTGAGAGACAGGAGAGGTTCTGAAAGTGGGTGGCCATGGGCCCTCCTCTCTAGGGTAATTTACGCAGCAAAATCACAGTATTTGTATAACATAGGCCAAACTATAATCAACCTAGAGAATTATGAATATAGCTGCTTAGTTAATATTGGTCTAATAAGGAAATGGGTCACGTAGCAGTGGTACATGGAAAGAACAAAGATATTTGGGAAGGGATGATCTGGATCCTGTGGTCTCCCACCTAGGCAACTGATGTCTAGTTAGACATCCTGTATCAGTCAGTGCTGATTAGAGTATTACTCCGAGTTACTGCTTATCTTAGGGAGGTATATACATCTGCCATTGCATCTTTTTATATTGAGGCCTGGTCTTCAAATGCACCTCCAGCTACAATTCTCATGTCTTTACTTTCTGCTGACTTCCTTGAGAGCCCCATCTCTCTCTGACTGTATTAATTCCTGCTAATTTAGCTGCCTATAATAATCTTCTCTGCCTTAGTCATTGTGTTTCCCATGTTATTATGTTTCCTTTGAAGAATATTCAGAAGATATATATTGAGCCCTTTCTATATGCCAGTAAAATAAAAAATACAAAGTTTAAACAAATGCTATGTGATAGTTAAAAGTGCTATTATTGAAACAGCGACATGATGAGAGTTAAATTGTTAAGTAAAGCACTGAGGAAAACCTTGGCGCTCTAAAGAGTAAGAAAAAGTATACAACATGTAGGAAAGAGAGGCAAACACAGAAATAAGCAAACATGGCAAGGTGATCAGACAGAAAATGTTTTTATCACTGGACCACAGCAAGTTAGGAAAAGAAGATGTGATAGGAAAAGCAAGCCATAGAATGAGACTGTTTAACATAGAAAAGAATGTATCTTAATTTACAAAAGAAAGAACTGTACCTCCCCAGCTCCCTAGAATCCATGCTTTTTGTTGTTGTTTTGAGACAAGGTCTCGCTTTTGTAGTTCAGGGTGGCCCTGAGCTCAGCCTTGAACTCAGAGCAATCCTCCTGTCTCTGCCTCCCAAGTGCTAGGATTACAGGTGTGAGCCATCACACCCAGCATTGTGGTGTGTGGTACTGATTGCTGGTGGGAGTGAGTAACCACTCCTGGCATTGTTGTATGTGGTTACCAGGGATGAACCCGGGCCCTTGTGCTTGGAAGGCAGGCATCGGAACCACTGAGCTAAATCTCCAGTCCCATGCTTAAATAATTTATGCTAAGAAAAATAAATTACTACATTTTAGTTTTATCCTAAATACCTTTTCCAGAAGACTTATCTTTATTTTACCTCATTTTGGGAAGTTTGTATAATAAGCCAGTCCCTCATCTAACTGGCTACTGTGGTCCTACTTTTCTGATAACTCCCAGTTAGAAATTATGAACATACTTAGCTTTCTTTCATTCTAATTTATTTTGAGAATTGAGTATACACATGTAAATAAATACAGACTTTTATAATAATAGCTAACACATTTACAGGTACTAGGTTCAATTCAAAGCACTTGAAGCACATGTGCATTATTCCTGTAAAAGTCTCAGTGGGCCATTTCCCTCCCATTTACCGATGAGAAAGTTGGTACTCTTCATAGGATTAGTGCTTGAATAGCACTGTCACTACTGCTTGAAATGTTTACTAGTTATAGTACATAATATTAAAAAAATACAATTTTCAACATAAAGCTCAAAGAAAAAACTTGAAAGCTTTAAAAAAATTCTTGGCTTGCAATATAAAAAAGATGTAATTTATTAAAATAAGCTCTATTATAAAGCTCATGATTTTGCTTTGTTTTGTTTTAGCTTGTATCAACAGTGATTTTATCTCTCATTAAATTACTTGGCTGCAAATACAGGTTTTTGTTTGGTGTTGATTGTGTTTGGTTGTTTTTACATGATCTAGTTCATTTAGAACACTAAATTAAGTGTATTTATTCTTTTACTCTATAAATCTTTGACCAGTTGTGAAATGCCAGGTGTTGTGCCAAAAGCTAGAGATGGTATGAAAAACACAAACACCACCAGCCTTAATGTACTCAGCACCATACAATACATATAAAAGTATAACTGCAGTACCAGAACAGAGAGAGTGCTGTCAGGGTGTTGAAGGAAGCTATACCTTGGCAAGAATACTAAGGAAGTTTTCCTCTAAAAGATGAGATTTTAAAGGAAAAGTAGTTGGGGGGGGGTGCTATAAACAGTACTACAAACAAATTGAGAAGCATTTGGAAATCAGGGGATAGGGCACTTTTGAGTACTTTGGATATTCTTTAGGATGCCTCAGGAGAAGATTCACATTTAGGAATGGCTTAAGCACCTTTTCTACAGGGCACAGAATTCTGGAGTCAACCCCAGTTACTTAGAGGAGAAAAATACTAATTAGGATATCCACATTTGGATATCTTCCCAACAGCTTCAGAAAACCAATTGCTTCATCTTCTTTTCTAAACTGTTTTACCTTCTTTTCTTCTGTAAGATGAAGAAGGGATTGGATTACATTCCTTTTGTTGTGTTCCCTTTCAGTTTTTCCACTGATGAACACTTACTCATCCATATTTTCTTGAGTCACAGTATCAGTATCATCTTAGATTTATTTTTTATTTGTGCCAGATTGAACTCCAGGTATGTTGGTTACTTTCCTTGTTACTAAGACCAAACACTTGAAGGAAGTTAAAAAAGGAAAGGTTTATCTAGCTCACAATTGGTAAAGGCTTCGGTTCATAGTTGGCTGGCTCCAAGACAGGATGCTACATCAGAGGGATGTTGAGAAGCAATTTCTGGCAGCAGAAGGCAACAAGCAACAAGCAGCAGCCCTGTCTCTGTCCCTTACATCTTATCCAGGCTACCTGGAGCTAGAGTAGCACTCATACCCATGGTGGGGCACCTTTAATCCTAGACAAAATTGTGCCAAACCAAACAGTGGCCTAATTTAATAGTCACATACATTTGATCCCAGGCGTCACACACTCCAGATCCAGCTGTCTCTGCAAAGCCCCACCTATGGCTGCATGAGGCTTCAGGGGACCTCTAGACATAAGCTGTAATGCCAGTTTTTAGCAATTCTTTCACTATAAATTTCTGGAATCCAAGTGCCCTGCCTCTCTTTCTCCTGACATGGGAAAAATTCACACAAGAATTTCAGAGTACCTAAGTGAATCCACTTCTCTTTTATAGAACTTTTTATAATCAGCCTGAAGTCTACAACAGAAAACAGCATGTTTAGCTGTTCAGATTGTGTTCCCCTTGATCTCTCTGTAGTATCTGACAGTGTTAACCAGTTAGTAATTCAGAACTGTTATCTTTGTCTTTTGGGATATGACTGCCTTCTTTTGTCCATGATCCTTTTAATAACCATATCTATCTATTCTCATTCATATTCTCTCACTTGCTCTAGCTTTCTCAGTTTCTTAACATTGAGGAAGGATAGGAGAGGGTTAGACAAGAAAGAACTATATTGTCTTCTCAACTTTCTGTAAATCTAAATTTATTTCAAAATGAAAGTTTATATATCATTTTGATATTTATATCATTCAGCCATTCATTTTATAGATGAGATCTGAAATCCTAAGAAGTTGAGAGTTCAGTATCACAAGCAAATTAGTTTCAACTCTTGTACCATCCTACTTTATATTTTTTCTACTATGTATACTTTTGGTGGTGTAATTACTGCTATAGATAAACTTCATAGAGAGCTGCCAGTTAATGCCATTGACTGACTCATCTTAGGATTCCTGTTTATAGTCTCATCGATTAACACATCTGTGATCCTTGCATAAAATCAAGAGACACTGCATGTGTGTGTTGCATGCCTTGTAACAATATTTGTTTAATAAGAGACTGTGGGATCTGGTCCATCTACAGGCTAAAGTCCAGGTGGATACTGCTTACCCAAAAAATGGTCATTTTTAAGTCCATTGTGAAGGAAGCATAGTTTCAAGACTTTAAAACAATATTGTAATAAGTAAAATACTGTGTCTTGTATGACTGCACAGAATCAGAATAAATGCTGTTGTAATTTTCAAATTTATTCAGGCTTTGAAAGCTTTGCAAAAGAAATAAATCTATGAGGAGGTTGTTTATTCTGTCCAGTTAACGTATATGTATTTAGTGTGTGTGTGTGTATTAATGTTACTTTTATAATCAGTCTTTAAAGTGATTATTAATTCCTAGGTCTTTTTTCCTTGGTGTTAGGCTTCTATAAAAGAAATACATAGTCATAAGACTATTCCAGATGTAAAATACAATTGAAACCTTGTTTTTTTCCCACACAACTCTCCTTACAGCCCATCACACATGCTAGAGATAACAAAATACATTTGTATGACACATTATCAGGCATTTTTTAGCTTTTAAGTAATTTAGCAACACTGAGATCATATGCAACCTACTAACCAGCTTCCCTTCTTTCCCACTATTAGGTAGCTCCAAAATACTGATAAAGTCTTCAGATGTTAGTACATACATGATTTACTACCTTATTCTTTTTAAACACTTACATCATAAAGTTAAGAAGCTAATTCCAGGTTTTTGCCATTATACTACAGGGAACATTTGTATGTGTGTATATTTGTGGACATTTGCAAGTTTACTTGTAGGATATTACCCTGATGGGGGAAAAATCCTGGATATGAAAGTCTTGTATCAAAAAGTAAACATGTTTTTATAATGGCTCCCAAGTTGCCCTGAACAGAGACTGTACCATTAAATACTTCTGTCTTTTAAAAGATTGCCCATTTCTCCAGATTCTCAACACACTGGGTATCATTTTCAGTCTTCTCTGATAGGTGAAAAGTAGTTCTCTTGTTTTCACTTACATTTATTTTGCTGGAATTACATCATTTCATATATTATCCGTTTATATTTGTTTCCTTGGGCCATTCGTGTCCTTACTTTTCTTTTGAATTTTTTAAATTATAATAACACTTTCTAAGTTAAGAAACCCTTTCAAATATATTACAAGTTCTTTTTTCTCTCTTTTTTGTGGCATTTGATATTCACTAATTCTGACTGTCTGTCTTGTCTGTTTAGTACTGGGGATTAAACTCAGGACACTCGCACCAGATCCACAATTTTATTTTACTGTTTGAGTCAGCTTCTTGCTGAGTTCCCAGGCTGGGCTCATACTTAGCAGTATCCTGCCTCAGTCTCTCAGAGTGCTGGAATTACATACACGCATCACCATGCCGGGTTTGGAATGGCTTCAGTTGATCTTTAAACTTTTGTTGAACCTAGCCACACTTCCACAACAAATTCTCATCTGCAAATGAGCAGGATTCTTATGGGCCAATTTATGTAAGTTTATATAGACATTGTTTAATTTGATCTTTTAACTCCATTGGGTATTTCACTGTTCATGGCATTTGTTTTTAAGGAACCTTTATATGGTGTTTTTACAGGCCTCAGACATCCAGGCAAGGACGATACTACTTAGCTGGTCACCACCTTCAAACTTTATTAATGGTGAAACAGATGAGACTGCTGTACCAGAGCTGTGTGGTTATGAAATTTTGCTTTCAAGTACTGGAAAAGATGGGAAATACAAAAGTGTTTATGCGTAGGTATCTTTTTAGGCTTGGCTACCTCCCTTTATATAAATTATTCTGAATTTCCTCCTTCATGTTTTTATTTTGATCCATTAGTTAACTAGTGAGTGATTTCTGTGTAACTAATTAAAGAGGCTGGTATGTATTTTTGTCTAAATTTCCTCAGAAAAATCCTTTCACTGGGCACACTATGCATTTTTTTCCAGTAGGCTCCTTAACAGATATTCCATATTCATATGTCCTTAATGCATTACATACAAATCTTAATATATCAGAACTCACAACCAAGGAATAGAGAACTTTTGATTTGAAACTCATGAAGTATTAAAATGATCCTTTAAGAGCTTAGACTTTATTCTTGCATGTGCAAGCTCTTGTCTGATTATAAAATGAACTAAATACAGACTTCCTCATTTGTACATTGATATGTTAATAATTATATTTTAAGTACCTCTAGAATTCCTCCTTTGTACATATGTTGTCTTATTTTTTAAGCCTATCATAGTTCTTTTTACTTGATTCAAAAGTTTATACCAAGAAGACTTAGAAAGAGTCAGTGGCTAAAATTGAGACATTCATGGCCAGCAACTTTTAAATAAATATGTTCTGTCTTTGTTCGTAAAGCAGTTGCTTATTTTAATGAAAAATAAAAGTAAATCAGTTACAAGGTAAACCCAACTAAGATGGTTGTTGAGGAGGTAGTCATTTAAATTATAATAGAACACTGGTTCTATGGACCTTCTTTTTAATCTTTTTCATAAAATAGCTGATAAGGAGAAAAGAAAGTGAATCTGTCCCTTGACTCTCATCATATCACATAAAGTTGTAGTGATGTACTGCCTACTCTTTATCAAGAGTTGCTTGTGTTTATTTAGTTTTTATGAAAGAGAAAACCTACCTATGGATAAATACAGGGCCATCAACATAAAAGTTTCTTTTTGTTTGATGGCTGTTTCTAGTTATCTTGGGCTACTTGCTGAAGAATAATTTATTTCCATTGCAGCCTAGTCAGGGACAAGTAAGCACAACGAGAACATTAGTCCCCTCTGTTACCCTGCACCAGTTAGTCTTCTAAGGACGCTGCTGCAGCTGCTCAGTTTACTAAAGTGTACCTCCATCAATGAGAGATCACTTATTTATCATCTATTTATTGACTTTAATTTGAGAAAGGTAGATAGAATGCAGAGTGGGGAAGAGAGGAAAGAAGTTGATGAATTGGAGAGAAGAGATACTTGGTTTACGAAATGGAATAAAGAGTGGTTGAAGAAGTGGGGAGGAGAAATGGAGTACAGGTTGTCATTTATGGCTTCATACCCAAATAAATAATAGTTGTAACAAATAATTATTTTGTGCGTGGTTATAGTTTAAAATATAATAGTGAACACAGATAATACTTCATTTAAATGTTTTATATTCTTTTTTCTTTGCTTAATAATTAACTTAAACTACAGTATTGTAAATAAAGTTTCATGTTTTTCCAGGTAAAATTCAGTGACAGACTCTTAAAAAAAAGTTGGCAGTTTTGCTTATAGTAGCACATTATATACAAGATAATTTTTTTAATTAAATATGATGCCTCCCTGTCTCTACTTCAAAATAATCTGCAGGTATATATTTAAAGTTTGGTATATACCCAATTAGATCTGAATATAATTACATTTGGTAAAGAAAGAAATATTATAATTTCATGAAGTACCACAGGCTACAGTCTGTCCTTTGGAAGTGCTTTAGACATTGAAATGTTACTTATTTTTCCTCCAGAGGAGAAGAAACAAGTGTCACTTTAAATGATCTCAAACCTGCTACTGATTACTACGCAAAGTAAGGAACTCCCATGTGCTATTTGTATGTGATACAGCATAGAGTTATGGCGTTAGTTGGTTGATTTTTTAAAATAATCTCCTTAAAGGCCGGGGATTTAGCTCAGTGGTTCCAGCATCTGCCTGGCAAGCACAAGGTCCTGAATTCTATCCCTGATAACCACACACCACAATGCCGGGCCTCGTGGCTTACGCCTGTAATCCTAGTACTTGAGAGGTAGAGGCAGGAGGATTGCTGTGAATTCGAGACTTGCTTAGACTACATAGGGAGCTCAGGGACAGCCTGAACTGCAAAAGTGAGACTCTGTTTCAAAAAAACAACAATTATCTCTTTAAAATTCTGAAATAGAACTCATTTTGGATTAAAATTATGGACTTTGATTTTTCTGTTGGCAAAATTATCAACATTTCAAGACAAGTAATTTAAGTATTACAGTAAAGAAAGGATTAATTTTGTAGAACCTAGGAATTGAAATGTATAGACTATATTTACAGTATATAATTTGGTACTGAAATTTGTCCTAGCATTTGAAAATTTTTGTAAATCATAAATAATATTTTCTCTCATGTTTTGGGCAAATTTTAGGATATTAAAACTCAGAATTTCACAAAATTTGAGGTAGTATCCCAGGTGTTTTCCAGTTCTCCTAGTATCTTTTATCAAAATTTTATATATACTTCCTCAAATGGGGCCCAGTAGAACATTTAGTCATCCTCAGGGGGTTTTTATTATTTCGGATTTGGTTTAGTTTGGTTCTTGAGACAGGGTCTCACTATGTAGTTCAGGTTGGCCTTGAACTCATAACAGTGCTTCTGCTGCAGTCTTGTGAGTGTTGGGATTCCAGGTATGCACCACCACACCTGGTCTAGTCACCCTGTTTTTAAAAAACATTCGTGATTTAGGACTATTCCTATTAACCCTTCAAGTAAATTTCTTGCAACTAAATGCAAAATATTGTACAACCTAGTATTTTTCATATTATGGGTTGCAACCCCATTATTGAATCATGAATTTAACTTTGTAGGTTATATTTAGCTTTTTTGTGTATATATGATGCTGAGGATCAAACATAGAACCTCATGTATTCTAGGCAAGTGCTCTACCACTGGAATGTACCTCAAGCTTTCTATTTAACATTGTTAAGTGAGATATAATTAAGTAGAATAGAATAGCATATCAAGAGTATTGTTTCAGGAAACTGTTATTTTAGGAAACTTATTTGTGTTTATAAATGCATATATGCACAGACATGATTATGTTACAATTTGAAATGTGTTTCTGTAGGTTATAGTTAAATGAGAAGAAAACCATTGATCTATGATATTTTTTCAAAGCTATACTTTGATTTTAATTTTCATATTGTCTTTTTGTCTGTGCATGGTACTGAGTTTGGTATTGAGCCCTACTCAACCTCCTGTTTTGTTTTGTTTTTCTTAGAGACAGAGTCTCTCTAAGTTGCCTGGAATGGGCTTAAACTTGGGATCCCCCTGCCACAGCTTCCCAGAGTACTGGCATTACAGACATATACCATGGTACCTGCATATATTCTTGATAGATCATTGGGAAGCCACGTTGCTAACTTGAAATACCTAGGAATGATACCCTTGAAAATAATATGTAGTTATTCTGCAGTGTAAGACTATTTTATCTCCATAGAGTACAGGCAGAGTCCAGTTCTATAAAAGGAACTCCTTCAGAAGCCGAAAGCTTTACTACCTTGAGCTGTGAACCTGATGCACCTAATCCACCAAGGATAGCCAATCGGACCAAAAATTCTCTCACTTTGCAGTGGAAGGTAGAGTATTCTATGGAGTTTTTATAACTTGACATTTCTTTCTTTTTCTTTTTTCTTTTTTTTTCAGTTGTTTTGGAAACCAAAAGAGCTTTAAGCTTAACTAATTTATTCTTGCTCTTTACATATATAAGTATTGGCTTCATTTCTTATCCTTTCAAAAAACTTTTACTGTGTATAAAAAAGAGGTGGATTTATAATTACTAGTTGTTATGTTATACATGTGATATGATGTGATTCCTAAGAATGATTGTTAGCCTATTGCTCTTGTTTATATTTTGTAGTGGTACTTCTATTTTCTGAATTTTGTCCTAAAAGCATATTCAGAATAGATAGACTCATAGGTAAGGAACAATTCCGTATTGTGATGATGGTTCCACACACTATAGGACAGTCAGCATCCTTGATCTCCACTCCATAACTGTTAGCCCTTCCTCCTATATTACTGAGATGAACTCAGAAACACTCCTCACAAAATTTCAGAGTACTCCCTACAAGTAAATAGTACCCCTATTGGGAACTATTGATTTACAATAAGGTATAACTACTCACCTTAATTATCTACTCTTACCTCAAAAGTGAAAGTCAGAGCTACTTTTCCTTCTGAAACCTTTTGAAGATCATTAAATTCAGATCTGAAACTTCTGCCCTTAACAGTATTCCAGCAGCCCTGTACAGGGTAAAGACAGTGCTGCTTCTTCATGCTGCTCACACAGATTGCACAGACATGGACCGTTCTACAAATGGTCCTGTAAAACACAGTAGTCAGGGCAGCTCAAGAGAAAACCTGTTGGTGATTGTATATACCTCAGAGTTTCTGAGAGAATTAAACAGATAATTTCTGTGAGGTTTTGGTAGACCTGACACATAATGAGCATAGTATCTGTTGTCTCTATTTAATTTCAAAAATAAGAAATCCTGCTTACTTTATGACTTCATGTCCAGTCCTTTACTCTGCTGCCTTACCCAACTTAAAAGCATTCTAATGGGGATTCACATAAGAAAAGAACAGTGGCATGAATTGGCACTTGGGGTAGCCTTGAGAAGAGTATTTTATTTTCTGACATTGTTTAGAAATGCTGGACAATAGCTATAATAAAAAGCTGAAGTTCATCTTTTACTCTGTTTACTGCTAGGAGCCAGACTGACCTACTCAGCACATATAATGCTGTTTGATAGGAATATTGACTTTGAGGTCAGACAGACCAAATTCAGTTCTGCTTCACTTTTAATTACTCTGATTTATAGTGTATCATGGAGTTGATACAGTGATTAAATTATGAAAGTTAAAACACTATACACATCTCCATCCTGGAGAAGAGTTGAAAAATAGGTCTCAACTTGTTCAAAGTAGATATTTTTATAGCCTCACCAAAAATGTTTAAAAAAAAAAAAAAAACATGAGGCTTCAGCAACTAGAGTAGAGCAATATGGAGTCATTAACTCTTAGAAAATATATTCTTATATATTTTATACTCTTCCTATTGAGGCTTGTGAACTCTATAACTGAATTTTCTTTCTCTGCTATATAAAGGCTATAACTTCTCAAGAATATATTCCTCGCCCCCTTCTCATTATCTTTACTTTCAAGTGTTGGAATTGGAATATCAGTCTCATTTAACAAAATATTTAATTTTTATAAATTTAAGATCTGTGTTAGTTTAAACAAGTAATCTAGACTTTTCCATGTTGTAAAAGACTCTGCTAAAAAGCTTAATGATCCTTGATTGCTGTTCACATAGTTAGTGGTATTATATAAAAATCAGATCAATACCGGAAAATGCATAGAAGCTCTACAGAATCACTTTGAAAGCTCAGTTTGTTTAATTTTGACAAGAGGAATCTTTAGTCAGTTGTCTTCAACTGTGAAGTTGTAAAAATATTGATGATCATTTGTTCAACAAATAAGAAAAAAGTTGAAATTATAAGAAGAAAATTCATTTGGACCTAAGATTGATACTCTTTAGAATGATTTAATACTGTAATTACTGTAATAACATGTCTGCAAATTTTTACCCTCAAAAATGAACATAGGTCATTAGTTTTGCATGATAAGCACATTAAGTCTAGAAAGGATTCAGACATTGTGCTCTCTTGAAGATTTTTTTTAGCATCCTACAGTACTTCATTCTTTAGCAAAACTCCATTTAGATTATGAGTTTTAATTTCATTACATTTTTTCCATACTGGGAATCAAATGCCGGGGTGGGGGTGAGGGCTGCACCATTTTTACTGTATTCCCAGCCCTTTTTATTTTTATTTTGTGACAATGTCTTGCTAACTTGAACTTGCAGTCTTCCTGACTCAGCCTTTATTAAATTTTTAATGACAGAATAATTAGAAGAAGCTTAAAATTGATGAAACGTGAAAGAAAGGCAAAATGATATTTTTAACCACTATAAAAACTAAAGTAGTTCTTTCTAAAAGAAATTGTTAAGTGTTCAGGAAAACTTGAATCATCTCTTGCTATGTTTTTCCCAGACCAAAGCATAGAGATCATCTGAAACAAAGTTTACTTACATTAAATCATTAAAATATCATTTATCAAAGCACTAGTTTGTATTCATTTTGTTTCTTTCTTGATGTTTGTTTTAGGCACCTTGCGACAATGGTTCTAAAATCCAAAGCTTCATTTTAGAATGGGATGAGGTAAGTAAATTTAATCTTCTTAAGTATTTAAAAGTTATATGCTCGTCTCCAGATAGAAATAGCATTTATATCTGTTTTAATTTTATTTCTCTTTAAGAAACAGTATGTATCATCTTACATGGTACATGAATAGATTGGTAAGTGTTCTTAGAAAATATTATAGACTGACTGCTCTGTTTTGTTTTCAACATCCACCTTAATTGCAAGAGTATTCACTTCTTAAGGCTGCCATAGCAAATTACCATAAACCTAGTGATTTTAAACAACTTATTTATTCTGTTATAATTCTAGAGGCAAGAAATCTGAAATGGATTTTACAAGACCAAAATCAAGGGGCCGCCATGGTTGACAACAAGGGTTTTCAATTAACTTCTCTGTAGGGTCTCTTCATCATTACTTCATGACCAGATCATGTTGCCTTTCCTCCCCTTGATTCCATTGTCGTGTCACTTTCTTCTTCTCTCTTTAAATGTTCCTTCTCCTCTCTGAGAAAATCATCTTATGATCCATCTGGATGACATAGTCCCCATCTCAAGGTCCTTAATTTGATCATGCTGTGTAGTCTTGTTCCATATAAGGAAACATTCATGAGTTCTAGAGAAAAGATTCTAGGTATCTTCAGCAGCCATTATTCAACTTAGCACAAATTTTGCTATCAGATGTCTTGTTCTTTCTTGTCCTGCAGCTTCTACTAAGTTGATGGGCCAGGAGAGTAGAAGAAACTTCCCTGATTATTGGGGAATTCTGCAGTTTATTAAAAGAATAAAGCATAATCAAGGTTTATTCCAGAGGTCCAAGAGAACTGAGAATTGAAAACTCTGTTAACACATCACATTAATATGAAAGGAAACCATATCATTTTGATAAATTATGAGAGTACTAAAATGTATCACCTATGCCAATTAAAACTCAAAGCAAATTAGGAGTAGAAAAATAATTCATTATATAATAATTTTTGTTTGGTCACTAAAGTATTTCTATTCAAAACAAAAATAAGTCAGTGTTGCTAGTTATCCTCCCAGCTTTATATTTAGCATTATGAAAGAAGTTACTATTAATGTAATATAAATTGAAACTGAAATAAGTTATGGCAGTCATACCTGGGCAGGGAACAAAATTCTGTTATTTAGAGATGATACAATTTCCTACTTAGATCACTTAGTTAGACTCAAGTAAATATTAAAACTAATAAAGGTTCAATAAGGCAACCAGATACAAAGTAAAATTTTTCTTCAAAGTAGTCAGTCACCTTTACCATCCTTTACCTCTACCAATACAGTAAAGAAAAATGGGGTCAGGGAGTAGAGATTGAGGAACTTAGCCATTTTATTTAGTATCTTAGATTTGACTTGACATCTTAGATTTTTTTGATTGGCCTAGCTGTCTTAACTTTTTTCTCTCCCTTCGTTTTTTTTTTTTTTAAATCCTTTCAGTGCCAGGAATCAAATTCAGGACCTTGCACTTGCCAGGCAGGCGCTGGACCACTGAGCTATATCCCCAGCTCTCTCCCTTTTTATGGCCTGTAGTTGGCTATTCTCTGTGGTAGAATTTTTTCAGTGCTAACCTAGTCAGTAGCAGGTCCAAATCTTTACTTTAGAAACACTTAAGGTAGTTAGGTGGCAGTTCAAGTGTTAGGGATCTTTTCTAAAAACTATTTGCCTATTCCTTTTCATGGTGAAGCAGTTGTCTATATCAAGACTTCTATTATTATTACCAGTTAAAATTTTAAGAGCCATAACTGGAAACAATTTGTTACTTCATCCAGAAATTAAACATTGGGTAAGACACCATACTTAATTCAAGAAGCTATATAAAAATCTTTACTTTCTGGTTTTTAAATTTTACATTTATATTATATCTAAGTTATGTAGTATGTCAAATAAGGGACTACCAAAAAGAAATTGGTATGGATTTATCTTTTCACCATATTATATATAATTTATAATAATTAGCCATTTCTTTTAGGGAAAAGAAAATGGAGAATTCTGTCAGTGTTACATGGGCTCACAGAAGCAATTTAAAGTCACTAAACTGTCGCCAGCAATGGGTTGTAAATTTAGATTGTCAGCCAAAAATGAGTATGGTACAAGGTAAGACACATTTCACAAAATAATTTAAGGTTTTAGCTTATCTAGTCAATTCCAATGTGTGGTTTTTATCAGTCCAAATTACTTGCTAATAATTCTGCATTACTCTGGTGATACAGTTACAATATTACTAGCCTAGGAAAAACTATAAGAAGCCCCCTAACTTATATCACAAGCATAGGAAAGATTAAAATCAGCAACTTTTCTGATTTCAGATATAAATTAAACCTGTGCATGTGATTGAGAAATAGTTCTGTTAACCCTCAACATAACATGTTTTCATTGTTTAAAGTTGGGAACGTGCACTAATAAAAAACACAAAGGACAAAATAAATTTTAAAAAAGTTTTTTTACTTCTGACTAATTCCAAGAGCCTATATGATACCTAATTTAAAAGGCTTTTCATTAGAGGCAGTGAAAGTATTTTTACTTTAGTGATATACCTCCTGCTTTGATTTGGTGTGATAAGTTTAATTATACCAATGAGAATTTACATTTTCTGTCACGTGTACATGGCATTAAATGAAAGTGTGTTTAGAAAGAACAATATTTATACACATAGAAAGGTGTTGTTATATTTACATTTTTTCTACAAAGTATTTTGTATATTCATTTGATTATATGCTCTATAAATATAAAGGCTTAAAAATATGAACACAACTACATTTTCAAAAGAATGCTAGTTTGTTTCCTGATCTCTGACAGAATGCTAGTTTTTTTCTTGATCTCTGACCTTGTTACCTCCAAGACATTATCAAATCAAAAATATATTTCTTGGATTATAATTCACTATCAATATTTTTCATTTTCTTTCTTTCTTTTTTTTTTTTTGAGACAGTGTCTCACTTTGTAGTTCATATTCGCCGTGAACTCACTATGTAACCCAGGATAGCCTTGAACTCACAGCAATCCTCCTGCCTCTGCCTCCCAAGTGCTGGGATTACAGGCATGAGCCACCATGCCCAGCATTGTAGCATTGTAGTGTGTGGTACCAGGGATCAAACTTGGGACCTTGTGCTTACCAGGCAGATGCCAGAACCACTGAGCTAAATCCCCAGCCCAGTGTTTTTCATTTTCTAAGGCTGGACATATAGCTCAGTAGCAGAATGCTTGATCCCCAGTACTGCAGTAAATAAACAAATATTTTAATTTTCAGAATACATCACTAGCAAGTAAAAAATTGTTCTTTGACTTGAAAAATAAGTATTTTTCATTCCTGCTTTAAAAACCATTTGTTTCAACAGTGGCTTTAGTGAAGAAGTCTTATATTACACCTCAGGCTGTGCCCCTTCTATGCCAGCAAGTCCTGTATTAGCTAAGGCTGGAGTTACATGGCTGTCCTTACAGTGGAGTAAACCCTCAGGAACACCATCAGATGAAGGAATTTCTTACATTTTAGAGATGGAAGAAGAAACTTCTGTAAGTGTGAATATATATTTAAATAGAGACTTTAAGGTGTTTTAGTGTGGCATTATGACTGGGTTAGCTCCTTCCCCAAAGCCCTGCAAGCCTTAAGTTATTGTTACAGTATTTAGAAGAGACTAGGAGTGAGGGCAAATTCAGTCTTTGGGTTTTTGATGTATAAAAAGGGGTAATTTTTTTGGTGGATTAATATATCTGCCTGCGAACAACATACACTACACTTTAGGTATACCCATTTTAGGCATGGGGTTATAACTCAAAGGTAGAACACTTTCCCACCATGTGCAAAGCCCTGGGCCCAATCCACGGTGCAGTAACACATACATATATATGTATGAATATATATCTATATATATTCATGTATATATATTTATATGGATATATATGTCCCTGAGATATATATACACATATATACAAATATTGATAGTGAAATATGGAGAGGTAAAGATCACCACAGCCTTCTAAACAAAACAATTTTGAAAGATGAGGAAATAATATGTCCACTTTCTCCAGGTGCATTCAATACACTGCTTCGCAAAGTGCTGCAGATGATTTTAAGGCACCCATGAAACTAGCACAGCTGAATCTGGTTACCTGTCATGCATCTCCTGTGACAGAACCTAGCCTGGCTAGAGTTAACATGTCTTCTATCAATTCTATCCATAGTTCCATAGCTTTAAAGAGCTCGTATAAAGCGATATAAATCAGAAATAAATGCTGCACTCCAAGATTATATATCAAGGAAAAGGTGAAGCACAGGTTGATTGAAAAATTTATGCACAAGAGTAGGGTTATAGCTCAGTGGTAGAGCACTTAGCTAGTATGCATAGGCCCTGGATCTCATTAACAGCCAAAAAATAGAAGCAGAGCTAAGAGCACAGTGCCTCACATCTATAGTCCCAGCTGTTCATGAGCATAGGGCAGAAGGTTCATTTGAGCCCAGAACTTGGAGGCCAGCCTGCGCAACATACCCCAGGGAAAGGGGGACAACTTTCATGTTAATAAATAAATGAATGATTTAAACAGAATTTGGTCTATTCAATAAATAGGAACAGCATTAACCCGTTAAAGGAGTGAAATACTGACAAATGCCATAGTGTGAATCTGGAAAATACTATCCTAAGTAAAAGAAGCTAGTCACAAAAGACCATATGTTGTTATGAATACTGACAAATCCGTAAAAATGAAAGTATATTAATAGATAAGAGGATGGGGGGTAAATTATTGCTAACCAGCAAAGACCAACTTTATTCTGCAATTAGGAATTAGGTAATAGTTACATGATCTTATGAATATAATTAAATCTTTGAATTGTCTACTTTAAAATACTGTATTTTGTAATATATGAATCATATTAATTTTTTAGAATTCTCAATATAATAACATTGAGAATATGGTAAAGCTTTGTCTTTGGGACTGTAAATGGCATTCTTAAACTTAAGCAATATTCTTTTTGCCACCACAGCCAGCCATCTTTTTATTCACCTAAACACAGCTGTACCTTCAGAACAGATTTAAGTATGCTGAAGTTATATCTGATTAGTTCTTGCAGTGTCTCTGGGAAATTGCTCTTAGTCCTAAAGATAGCTCACAGGTGAAGAAGTTGCCACTGGCCCCTATTCATCCCTCTACACAAAAATCTTCTTAGCTACCAAAATAATCTTTCATTTCTCTACAAAGTTCAGAAGCATTTCTGGGTCTGTCCACTCAAGACATATGCATCAGGGTGAGGCTTTCAATCAGCAGAGAATCTCAACATACACAGTAAGAGGAACCTGAGTTAC
This sequence comes from Petromus typicus, assembly GCA_004026965.1. Taxonomy (NCBI): domain Eukaryota; kingdom Metazoa; phylum Chordata; class Mammalia; order Rodentia; family Petromuridae; genus Petromus; species Petromus typicus. The sequence continues at coordinate 2,037 of PVIR01017709.1, read as the reverse complement.
TGTTACTCCCCATCCTGCTGTTCGAACTCTAATGAAGATTTGTTTTCCCTTTCTAGGGATATGGTTTTAAGCCTAAATATGATGGAGAAGATCTTGCTTATACAGTGAGAAACCTCAGACGTAGTACAAAATACAAATTTAAGGTAAGCTTTGAAAGCCCCTACAAGGCCCTGAGATCAGTTCCTGGCCTCAAAAACAAAAAAGATAAATTCATAAAAGATTGGTTTCCTGTTTTTATTGTTGTTTTAAACCAAAAATATATTTAATTCCTTGGGTTTTAAATCTTACCTGTTAATTTGACCTTTTCTAATAACTTTTTAAAAATTTTTGTATGATACAGTAATGCTTCTCCAATTTGATATATTTAAACTCAAAGCCAGTTTTAATATTTTATGGGACTCTTACATGAATAAACATTATGTAAAATATGGATGTTATCACAGTATACTGAGAATATGCTGCTTTATCACTCTTCGCGTGAGGCTTCCATGGAGACTTGTGAAATTTATCTTTCCCACCATTGCATCATTGTAGGATGTATTTTGGTTCTTTAATTTGGTCAGTATATATATTGCTTTTTTTGACAGATAGTACTTGGTTTAGTTAATATACCAGTCAACCAGCTTAAATATTTCTAAATATTAGTTAATAAATTCAGCCTTTAAGCTTTTCTACCAGTTTGTTTAATCAAATCACTTGAAATAAATTGTCACTGTAATTTGTTTTCATTATTAAAAACCAAAGATAAGTTTTAGAATATATGTCCTTCAGAACCTCAGAAGATACTATAATAATAAATTTGATTATTCAGTGCATAGTAATATTTGCTGTTATCTGTAAATTATTTTATAATAGCTTCATTTTTAAAACTTAGATGACTAGGTTAATTTACAAATGTAGTTTTGATAGTTATATCTGTTAAGTGTCCATTTTCAATCTAATTTATATGGTGATATTAGATTGTGTTTTTGTTTCAGTAATGATTGTCATATCAACAGGTCTTCTAAGGAAGAAGTTTCATTGTCTTTATAATTTGTTAAAATTCGTAGAATTGCACTGTGGATTATCAAGGTTTATTGCCAGTGAATATACATACAGACACATACATACACACAAATATGTTAGATTCTTTACTAAACTCTAGAAGCAAATTTTATTTAAAGCTGTTCACTATGGCTGTCATTCAGATTACAAGAGAGAAGAGGTATATGGTTAGACTGTTTAAGAAGACTGATAACTATTTCAAAAAATCATTCCCAGGAATAGGACAGGGATGAGAGAACACATTCATAGGCTTTCTCTTTACACATCACTGGGTCATAGGAAGGAATAACAATACATACAGGCTTATTAAATGTACAGAATAAGCTCAGAGCAGTAGTTCTCAAAGAAGTTACCAGACCATTCTATCAGCATCCCTTGGGAAGGTGTTACAAATATAAATTCTGTGATCCCACCTTCACGTACTAAATGAGAAATTCCAAGTAACTCAGTGCCGGCTGGAATTGGACATCAGTTGATATAGAAGAAGGTAAAAATTAACAAGAAATAGAAAATTACCGGGCCGGGAAGTTAGCTCAGTGGTTCCGGCGCCTGTCTTGCAAGCGCAAGGACCTAGGTTCCATCCCCGGTAACTACAGACCATACTGGGCGTGGAGACTCACGCCTAGCAGCAACCAGTACCACATACCACAGTGCCGGGCGTGGTGGCTCACGCCTGTAATCCCAGCACTCGGGAGGCAGAGGCAGAAGGATTGCTGTGATGTGAGTTCGAGACTGAGCTCAGGGCCTGCCTGAACCATAAAGTGAGACCCTGTCTCAAAAAACCTAAAAAAAAAAAAAAAGAAAGAAAGAAATAGAAAATTACCCCAAGCTGAAGTTGTAGGAGCTCAGACATTTACTGTGTTAGATCTGCTGAGTTTGGGACGCCTCAGGATTTTAATCATTAAATCCAGTTGTCATGGCTCAGTCTTTTCTACCTTGACCCCATAGATTCTTGTTTCAAGAGAGCCTTTCAAAGTGATATCTTAGTACTTT
>PVIR01017708.1:0-34507 GCA_004026965.1 Petromus typicus | reverse complement strand
TATGAAATATAATACATGCACTTTCTTTATAAAATTCGACCCCTAAAGCATGGAGCAGAAAAGCCAACAATCCCTTTTTATAAGAAAAACATGAGATCAAAATATGAGTTTTCCCTTTAAGATGAAAATCAGTGGGATTTAGGGCCAAAGAAATTGTCTCAGATGTTTAAGACACTGTGCTTAAAAGAAGAGGAAAGGTCCCCTAGAGGCAATGAAACTTGCTCATCGGGAACAGCACAGAAGGCCACGCGCTGGCACAGGACAGTTGAGGAGGCCAAAATCACCTTCCCAGGAACAGTCCCCAGGCGGGAACCGCCTTCACAGCCATGAGTCACTCACAGGTTATTTTCTGCTCTGAGCACCTGCATCTTTAGTAAACACTGCACACACAGCCAACTGTTGATTCCTAAGCACCTGCTGATATGTTTCCAAGCACCAGCGTTACCTTCTACTCAGTCACCCCTCATTCTGAGTCAGGGGTGGCTCAAATCACATTCCCATGAGACCAACACTGAACCTAATTATGTGACCACCATCACAGGAGAACGAGCATGCCCGAGCTATGTATGAGCATGTGGGTTATATCTAGGAGCATGAAATGTGTCACAGTATATGGAGGTGTATACAATGTCCTGGATATTTGCGTGTTGTGAATCATAGATCAGAGCCTAGGTAACACTTTACACACCACCTCACTACAGCGAAACCTGTCAGACAGACAGACCAGCAAAGCTTGCCTCGGAACTGTGGCTTCTCCAGGTGCCTGCAGACAGACAGGGGTGACTGGTAGCACTAGTGGAAGCAGCAGAATGATATAGCTGCAGGGCATCTTCCCCACCAGGAGGTTCACGAGACCCCCTTTCCCAGGAGGTACACATGCCCTGAGTTACAGGATGCCTTAAAACTCTGCCACCCGGAGCCTGTCTTGCAAAAACAAAGGCCTGGGTTCAATTCCCCGGCAATCACATACAATACTGGGTGTGGAGACTCACCCCAGCAGCAACCAGTACCACATACCACAGTGCCGGGCGTGGTGGCTCACACCTGTAATCCTAGCACTAAGGAGGCAGAGGCAGGAGGACTGCTGTGATGTGAGTTTGAGGCTGAGCACAGGGCTAGTCTGAACTACAAAGTGAGACCCTGTCTCAAAAAAAAAAAAAACAAACAACTCTGCTGCCGGGAAGACAAAGATGATAGCAAATATGGCAGCTCAGGGAACACTGAGGCAGGCCCCGTGGCCAACCCCTGCTGTGTTGGGTGAGCCTCCTCTTACCTTCTTCTGGGACCGCAGACTCTGGGGTACCCAGTAGGGCATCGCAGCCTGGCTGCTGGGCATCGGGAGCAGGTCCCCAAGGTGATGGCAGAGGCAAGACTTGGTGGGTGTGGAGATGTGAGACTGGACCAGCTTCAGGGCCTCAGAGTAAGGGAAGAGAAAGTCCAAAGGAGGGAGACCTGGCCTGGCACCCCAGCCCAGGGAGGACATCGGGACACCTGAGGGGTGCTCTCTGAGCCCCGGCTATGGGCACACCGCACCACTCAGCGGAAGGAAATCGGTGTCCCCATCATGATGTCCCAGAGGTGGGCCAGAGACCTCAGAGGTCCACTTGCCCGGCTTCTGCCGGGACACAGGTGCTGAGGCAGCCTAACAGGCCAGGGTGAGGGGAACAGACTGTCCTGAGCCGTGGTGTTCCCCGCAACTGCAGCCTCTCTGTGCCCTGGCTGCCCAGCTACACCCTGACAAAAGTTCTAAGAGATACAGCAACCTGCCCTGGGGATGCGGACCATGAGAACACTTCTGCATCTGCATGGGTAGAAATGTGCACCACTGTCAGCAGTGACCAGGCACTTGGATGCCCATCACAAGGGACAAAAGTGTCTTCCCTTCATCTCCGTGTCTCTTTCTACTCAGCCAGACAGCCCAGCCTGGGCTTTCTTTGCCCAGACGGGATAAGGACAACCTGATTAGTTCCAGCCCTGCCATCAGTGCTTGCCAGGCACACTCTGCCAGAGGCGGTTGTCCTAGGAGCAAACAAGATGCTGCCCTGCCACAGGTGCTCCAGGCCCAGGATGCCCAGCAGGTGGTGTGCAAGCAAGGGTGGAAGCTGGAAGAGCATCCAGGCTGAAGAGGTTTCCCAGGAGCATCACCAGCTAAAGGGGGCAGCAGGCAGCTCGTGCCTTCTGAGATGCCCAGATGTGGACCTCAGAGTTAACGCTGCTGGCGACAGGCTGCAGATGCCCACTCAGCAGCCACTTCTTGCTGCTGACCCCGTGAAAAGGACCAGTTTTGCTCATGGGGAGAAATGCCCTGACTCAAGCAAGCAAGATGGCGCCCCTCAGCAAGATACAGGATGGATCAAATTGATAGACCTGGCATTACTGGAAGTCAAAACCTCTCTCTGAAAGGTGCTGGTAAGAGAAAAACAAGACAAGCTAAAGATGTGAAAAAAACTGAACATCTGATGAAGAAACTGCATACAGAATACAGAAAGACCTCTTAAAACTCCGAAACAGAGACCCTGCTAGTCTCACACGCACGTATCTGGACAGCCACTGTGTGGACAGCGTCCAGCAAGGGCTCCAGTTCTGCCAGTCATCACAGACACGTGAACAACAGCCAGAGCAGGCGGACGCATTTAAAGACTGACCAAAGCAAGCCTCAGGACGCTGCTCTGGAGATGGAACCTTGCACTCTACCAACAGGCCCATCAAGTGGTGTGGCCACTTTGTAAAACAGTTGGCAGTTTTTCTAATAAAGTTAAATATACACAGACAACTCCACGCCTAGACATTTTCCCCAGGAAAACAAAGGCAGATGTCCTTTAAAGACTTATATACCAACGTGTATAGCGGCTTTACTCGCCACAGATAAACAAAAACAACCCCAATGTCCTTCTGGATGACAGATAAACAGCCATCTATCTGTATAACAGAACACTACTCAACCCCGAAAACGAACACTGTGGTGCACAGCCACATGGACGAGTCTCAGAAAAATTGGACTAAGTGAGAGGACCCAGACAAAAAGAAGACAGAGTACATAAAAGCACTTCTAGAAAATTCTAAGAAATTCCCACTAAGCCATTGTGGCAGAAAGCAGATTGCCCAGGGATGCCAGGGTCCTGCCTGGGGACTGAGGGAATAGATGCTAAGACAGAGCTACTAACTGGCACGAGGCAGTCTTCAGGGCTGTGTGCAGCTTGTGTGTCTGGTGCGATGGTGTCCCCAGGAATGTGTTTGGCCAGCCTTACCGTAAGCGTTTACACCTATACAAGTGTGGGTAAGTGTCCACGTAGGTGCAGCTTATCAATGTCAATCATGCTTCCATTAATATATTTTTAATCTGCTTTAAAAGCTCAAAGTGTCCCCCAGAAATCCTAAAATATTACACATACAATGCTTATATTTCTGATGTTTATGCTGGGTCTTTCATAAAAGGAGACTTGGTAAGATACCTACCTGTTTTCAGGGTCTCAAGGACAAAGGGACCCAGTAGGGCAGTGTGGCCTCAGCTTTGGGCACAGGGAGGTGGCCCAAGAATCTGGTGTGTTACTTTTAGCAGATGTCCTCCTGGGAGTAGCCTGTGTTAGTCACTGGTTTGGAGTCCTACGCAAGACCCAGAAGAGATAGGATTAAGTATTATGCAGCATTTCTAATGTGAGGAACTGCCAGGAATCCTGTCAGTGGCCAAAGGGAAAGTGTCCAGGAGAGGCAGGTGCCCAGCTCCTCCTACAGCCCAGAAAAAGGTAAACTATGCAGCTGGGAGTGAGGCCCACAAAGCCTGCAGGTGAACTGTGGTGAGATTCTTGACGACAGACTGCTGCCCTATGTTAACAAGCCCTAGTTCCCCTTCTGACAAGGGTGGGGTTGGCCAACTCGGGAGCTTAGTGTTCTGGGGTTCACCCCTCACTCCACAGAGTGCTCTGCATTTGCCGAGGTTGTTATGTCCTGTAGGAGGTGGTGAAGATACTGATATCCTGCTCTGGGACCCCTACCCAGGGGGCTCTGCTGTTTCTCTCAGACTCAGGTATTCTAAGCACTGAGGGGAAGTGGGTGACCCTACAGAGATTTGGGGAGGTCATCATAACTCCAACAACCCCACACTTCCATGTCTAGTGGCCTTTTCCTGGCCCCACATCCTCCACTATTTCACACCCCCCAAATTGGTTTGTTTCCTTACACGATGATCTGTGATGCACACTTCTGTCCTGAAGGTCAGAAACATGCTCTTCCTAGAAAAGAACAAGGAGGCTTACAACATCGTGCACACGGACGGCAGTCTGCTGGGAGAGTCCCTGGGATTGCATGTTGGACCTGACTCTGCACGAAGTCCTGAAAGGCAGGGCCATCTTTCTGAGGCCCAGACGGCCTGAGGGTGACAAGCTGAAGGAAATTTAACACATGTGCTCATGGCTGATACTGGATGCTATGGAGCCCTAATTCCCGAACCAACTCCCTCCGACACAATCCAGCTGAACTTGTGCCTGGCCCATTGGGGAAGACCTGAGTGTCCAATCTGGTGAGGACTTTCCAAGACATGGGGCTGCCAACTAACCCCATGATCCTGGATCAGACAGCCCTTAACTCACTGAAGCACTGAGGGAAATGCTATCAAACTGCAAAGAATAAAACTCCGGCCAGCGGAAACGCCGGGGTACTGTGTCTCCGGGGTAACAGAGCACTTGGTGCTACAGACTGGGCCACAGGTCCTCATTCTCTCCCAACAACCCTACACTGTTGTCCAGAGTGCCCACCAGGTGTAAATCACACAGAAAGGCCAGGCTTCCCCATGGTGAGCTGCCCAGTGCTTCGTAATGTGGAAACTGGAAACTCTATGACCTAAGTGTTTTTGTGCTTCATTATACAATAATCATTGCTGTGATTTTATTTAGAGTAAAAGCTTCAGGCTGATGCTTAACTATATGGCTTTCCTTTTTGTTTCAGTGCTGAGGATCAAACGCAAGTCTTCCTATACAACAGGTGATTGCTCTGCCCCTGAGGTACATCCCTTATCCTTGAGCTGACGTTTGACCAGAGTGAGGGAGAGTAGGTGTTGTCCTATAGAGTATACACATCCCTGTCTGCTAAGGGCAGCCTTGCTGTTTTCTGGGAGGGCGGACCACACCCATCTTAGCCCACACATTTGAGGTGAGGTAAACCCACAACTCCCAGCCCGGTCTCAGGGATGGAGTCAGCTCCACGAATCTCCACCGTGGGCCTTTGTACTGGAGTTCCTGGGAGAAGACATTCTTCTCCTTTGTTGAGGTGATTAATCTGATGGCAGGGAAACCTCAAGAGATCTTGACGATGCTGCCTCAGGAGAGAACCAATACAAAGACAAGGAAGCTGAAAGACTGAGAATCGGTAGAGGACAAGTCCTTGGACACCCTGACACCTCTATGCCTGAAAGCTCACTCCTGACATCTGCAGTTATATAAAACAGTAAGCTGCCCCTTTGCGCTTAGTTCCTGCGAGCTTAGTTGCAGCCGGGCCAGCCACCAGGCGCTTGGATCATCCTGCGCGGGCTCAGGGGCGGCCTCCGGCGTCAAGATGTGCACTGGATGTATGAATGCCACGGACCTGAAGCGTCTCCGCGACTCCGGGGCTTCGCCAACTGCATCATCAGAACAAAGACCTGAGTGAAAACCGAGCCCAGCACCAGGAACCCCACCTCCAGGGAACACAAAAACCCTTCCAGCCACTATCAGCAGCCATCCTCCCGGCTTGCACCTCTGCCTCACGCTTGCCCCGTACTTCCCACTGATTGGCCCAAGATCAGCCATTCAGGTGATGACTTGTACTGATGTGCACTTAGCTGACAGCCGATTGGTCCTTCGCGGCAGGGCTCTGAATTGTGGGTTCAGAGCGGACAGAGGGACTAGTGAGTGAGTGGGTTGCATACCGTTGTGGTGGTTTTTTGCTAATCTTGTCAGCAGGACATCGGGTCTAGAAGCCCACAGCCCTCGAGCTGACTCACCTTACCGACCGATGAGCCTGTGCACCGGTGGGAGGACTTGGCTCCCTACAAAGAGAGAAAAATAGGGGGAGCAGCCAGGCTCAGGCTCGGGTCTTCTGGAGGGAGAGATTGGGTTGAGATCTGAGCTCAGGTGGACAAGTTCCCCTTTCATTTTTTCCCCGCCTACTGAGGAACCCAAGGTTTTTGTACTAAGCTATATTTTTGGCTCCGTAAAAAAAAAAAAATTTTTTTTAATTATTATTTTGAGACAGTATGCCTGAATCATGAAGTTGACCGGGCTGGACTCAACGAAAAAAAAAAAATTATATATATCCTCAACCTCCCAGAGTGCTGGGATTACAAGTGTGTGCCACCAAGCCCTACTGAGGCTGGCAAATTTCCTAGTATAAGAACATACTTAGGGGTTGGGGAGTTAGCTCAGTGGTTCCAGCGCCTATCTTGCAAGCGCAAGGACCTGGGTTCGATTCCCCGGCAACCACATACAATACTGGGCGTGGAGACTCCCGCCCAGCAGCAGTCAGCTCCATACAACAGTGCCGGGCGTGGTTACTCACGCCTGTAATCCCAGCACTCGGGAGGCAGAGGCGGAAGGATTGCTGTGATGTGAGTTTGAGGCTGAGCTCAGGGCCAGCCTGAACTACAAGGCGAGACCTTGTCTCAAAAAAATCTAAAAAAAAAAGAACATACTTAGGATATCTCGGACCCGCTTTTTCTATTCATGCTTCTATTCCTTATGTAAAATTCAGATAAATTATTTGCATTATCGTGCTTTAAAGCTGACACACGTACTGAAGGACTGCTGCTTGGTTGTGGGATTCAAACTCATCTTGTAATCTGGGTGCTTTTCAAACCCAGAGTCCTCTCGTCTGTTTTTCCTTTGTCACTTTGTCTCCCTCACTCCTGTATGCGTTTGAGCAGTTCTGAAGTAGAGCTGGGATGTATGTCTTCACATTTTAGTTCATACAACTCAGTGCTTTCTGCCTCTCCAGTTTGGTTCTTTAAATGATTTCAAATTGCAGTTTGTACCTTTTTTTTTTTTTCTTTTTTAAAAGTTTTGTTTGAGATAGGATCGCACTTTGTAGTTGAGGCTAGCTCTATGTAACCCAGGCTAGCCTCCAACTCAGAGCAATCCTCCTGCCTCTGCCTTCCGAGTGCTGGCATTACAGGCATGAGACACCACACCAGGCATTGTGGTATGTGGTACCAGGGATAGAACTTGGGACCTTGTGCTTGTCAGGCAGATGCTGGAACCACTGAGCTAGATCCCTGGCCCAGTTTGTAATTCTTGGAAATGGTTGTGGTTCTAATACTCTCCATTAATGTTGGTATTTTCCAAAACTATTTTGAGCAGCTGTAACCCTGCTAATCAGTCCCTCCATACACTGAATTCCAGTCAGAAAGAGGAGAGGATGTGTCCAGGTTCCCCTTGGATTCTTGGCTCTGTTGTATAACCGTTAACATTGTGATGTGTCAGGCCGGCTTCCAGCCGCAGCACATCCATGCTCTCCTGGTCCAGCACCACCCCTGCCTCAGTGCTGTCACCCATGTGTGTCAGAATGTATACATGGCTTCTCTGTGTCTCCATTTTCCTCCTGACCTCACTGAAACATCACCGTAAATGAGCAGGGCATAGAAAACAGACTTGTGTCCCTGGAAGTTCTGGCCCTCAACACTGAGACACCCTCTTGTTTGATGTAAAGAGAACTGATCACTATCCCCACCCACCCAAGAACGACTAAAATTAAAAAAGAACACCAACTCTGACAAGCTGTGGCAGCTAGAACCCTTTTTGTACATTGCTCAGTAAATGAAAACAACCATATTGACCATATTTTTTAAACCTAAACATAGGAATATCCTGTAACCCAGTGACTCTTCGCACAAGGCAAAGAGCTTAAGTCTACTAGTGCATAAAAAAATAGCTTTTGGAAGTCCTAAGCTAGAAATGACCTAGACAGTTATACTTTGAAGAAAAAGCTTTATTAAGGAAATGATGGTGTAGGCACAAAGAGGAACACTGGTGGGAAAGAACACCACTGCAGCCCAAAGCAATGTGGAGGCAAAGAAAGGCCCAAGTGTGTGTTCAGTCACGTGTGACGTTCGAAACCAAGAAAATCCATCACACAGGGTTGTGTTCCAAAGGACACGCCACCCTCCCTGCCTCCGAAAGCTCCTAGTCCTCATTCTGCCTCTGAATCAGCAGATATTCAAGTTGTCTAACTTCAGAGCCTCAGATGTGTCTGTAAAATAATGATCGCCACAGAACTAATCGCAGAGTGCTTAGGGCTTTTGTTTTGTGCTAGGGAAGGAATCCACAGCCTCAACTACTGGACTATGCTCTACCTCAGATTGACATCCCCCTCCCTCAAGGATGTTTGAGAAGTTTGGGTTGGACAAACCATGGAAACTGCTTACACGAGAGCCAGGACCCAGTGGGCACATGTCAGCATATCCCATGAGTGAGGCAGAATATTTTTGTTCTCTCTCAATTTCTCCTTCCTGCATCTAGCATGAAGTTGGCTTACTGCCCCACAAGAGGAAAGCAGGACAGAGAAGCCTGTGGCTACCAAGTGTTCCTCTTCCAGATCTTTTGATTGCCAAGCGTCTGAGTAGGGGGAAGGAAGGGAAGAGAGCTCTGTGTCCAAAAGTCATGAGGACCCCAGCCAGGTGGACAGAAGTCGCTTCATCTGGAAGAGAAAGTTATAAGTATCCCCCAGGACTCACACTGCACACCCTGTGCTCACACACAGGCAGGACTGTTGGACACAGTTGTGCAGTTTGCTCACAAGTCTCCCTGGCTGGGAGCCCACGTGGAGCTTGCATCTACCTTGCACTCAGCTTGGCACAGCACACACCCTGGCCTGGGTCTAGGCCAGCACCCAGACCAGCTCAATGAGACCACTGTGTCTGAATCTGCACAGAGGAACCTTGAGCTAGTGGTTACCCTGCAGCAACAGCTGGTCGGGCTGCCTGGCTTGGTGCAGGAAAGGCGTGGGCCCCACACAGTACCCGCCCACATCTGCACTCGTGTCTCCACATCGAAGGCTGCCAGCACCCATCACTGCTCCATGGCTCCTTCCAGACCTCAGTGTTGCCTGGCCCACCTGTGGATGGAGGTAGCCCTCAGCAGTGACAGGGAAGGTGGACAAGTGTCCCAGCGTCTCCATACGGGGTGACTCAGAGTGCCAACCCACATCACCTCCCAGCAACGCCCACAGGTCTGAGCTGCGCCCACACTGCTGCTTCCTCATCTCACCTGTCACTCAAATCTCCTCTCCAACAAACTACTTGCACGTCTTCGTCTCCAAGTCTGCTTTCAGGCCCCCAACCTAGGCAAGCCCCTGCCAACCTCTGCTCAGACAACTGCATACCTGTGATAAGAGCCCAGAGCTGGGGCTCTGGTTCACCTAGAGATAAGACTAGTGTCCTTTGGACAACTGGTGGGCAGAGATGAACTCATGCCAGTCACTGCTAAAGGGATTGCTAATGAACTGTTGAGGCAAAAACGGGCAGGTGCAGAGAAACCAGCAGACAGGAAGGTGGCGTAGGTTGGCTGGAGTCTGTAGCAAGCTTCTGTCTGAGGTTTCCAAAATGCAGGGAGAGGAAGACAAGGGACACGCCTACCCCAAGCCTTGTTTCAGACTGGGTACTTCTGAAGGGGCTAAAGCTCCCAGGAGAAAGGAAAGACTGCCACCCACTAACGAAGGCTGCCTCACAAAGGAGCACTCTCCACAGGGTTTGGGAGTTCACTGGCAAGGGCAGCTCAGTCAGAGGCCCAGTGGCAGATAGACGCAGGGACGTCACTGTCCCCTGGACGGTGCTATCCTCCACACACCCTGCAGCAGCCAGCCAGAGTGATGCCTTGCATAGGCCCCAGGGGCCTGAGGCAGAGGCAGTGGAGTGTGTGGGGCGTCTCACCAGCCCTTAACTGTCAAGCCCACACGTCTGCTCCGAGGCAACTTTGGAGGTGTCACTGCAGACACCTGCATACCTAAGCCAGACAAAAATTCAGCCTTTGCGGCTTTGAAGTTGGCTTGTTACTCTGTTGGGAGCCGTTTCCTACAGTGCCATGGCTGCCCATGCAGGAGAGAAAAAGTCAGCCTGATTCCTTGATCAGAGCCCAACATTGTCTACCTTCCTCAAGGATAATTACTGTCTTTGCCAGATTAAACTAAGAACCTTTACACACCCTCATGCCAGATTAAACTAAGAACCTCTACACACCTTCACCAGATTAAATTAAGAATATTGTCAGCACACCCCACCCACCAGTTCTTTCACTAACTTTTTTTTTCTTTTCTGTACATGTGAACGAAGCTAGTCAGCTTGTAGGCGGTACTTAAGAAATGTATAAAAGAGGGCTGTTAAATAAATGTGGTGCTCATTCAGTATTGACTGATGAGCCTTTCCAAGTCCTGTTGTCCTGTCCAGATTTATTTCTCATCCTAGCCCCTCGGCTCGGTTACCCCATTGCTCTGCCTGGCTGACCCCGGCATTACTCCAGGACAACCTTGCCTAATACAACCCATGCCAAGTGTAAAGAGTCAGTTAAAGTCTAGAGACTAACTTTTAAAATCTCATTTTCCTCACTGGATGTCAGGAGCAAATAAATCTATTTGTGAGAAATTGCAAATCAGACTCTTACTGGGCTGAGCTTTCCTGGCTGCTGATGGACTTGGGAATTTCACTGGTCTTCACCTCTGGTAGCAACAGGGACTCCAGTGGTCCCACATGCTGTGATGTTTCAGAGTAGAACTACACCGGATCTATACAGCTTCTCAAGGATTATTGCTGACATCTGCCCTTCCCTGTAAATTTTCACCCACATAATTCCTCAAGGACTATCGCTGTGTCTGCCCTGCCCTCTGGATCTTTTGAGTCCTTGGTTACTAAAAATGTATGGAATGAAAGGTGTGGCAAGCTTGGGTCTGTGGCCTTAGCTATCCAGAGTAGCACAGATCAGGCCCAAGCTCGACTTCATCTCTAAGTCTCTTTTCTGCCTATTTATGATTTTGCCTCGTGTCATCAGACTCACGGGAGACTAGACTTATTGTAAAGGTTCCCTGTTCCCTACAACTGGAGACAGTGTTTTAGGTTTGTCCAACTGAGTCTTTAGCCTTCTTGGTCAAGCTCATGGGTGTCACTGCCCTGTCGGTCTGTGTTGTGTGGACGGCCTCTTGTTCGGATGCTCACACTCTCGTCCACGCTGCCCGTGAAGTGACGTCCCCACCAACAGGCACCGCTGTGTGCAGCTCTGCAGTCCAATCCCTGCCTCTTCCTCTTAGGGTCTCTGAGGTCATCTTTGCTGCCTAGTCTGTCTCTCCACCAGTAATGTTTTACAGTTCTCTTAAGGCCCTGAGACCCTGGTGTCACATCCTGAGACGTACCCTGGGAGAAGAGGCTGCTGCCCACCCGCCAAGGGCCCTGTACCCGGGCTTCCTAGGGGAGCTGGCCTCCCAACAGAACTTCAGAACTCAGGTAACAAAGGAGAAGAGCGCCATGGCATCAGGCCACCTGCCCTCCTTGGGCATCCCTCGGTCCGCCCAGTCTGGAAGGGGAGTGGGGACCCAGGAGTCTGAGGAGAGGACAGAAATTAGGTCTTTTTCTGTGCCAGGATTGCTAGGTCCAGGGTCATGTGCAACAGTGCTAATAGAGAAATATTTTGCAACAAGACAAGCTGTTGCCTTACCTTCATTTTTCTTTCTCCACAGAATATTTTGTTTTGGAAATGTAAGTTTGTGCTGCTGGACACTAGGACCTGCCCAATGTGTCAAAATGTTTTGTAACTGAACTTTGTGTCCTCTCTGGAATGTTAAGCTCCGCCCCCTTTCAGGAATGTTCCCAACTCCACCCCAACCCCCCCCTCCCGCTTCATTGAGCATGTTCACATGGCATTTTTCAGGAATGGTCTGTACCTTTGCACCCCTGCTTCAGTGAGCATGCTCACATGGCATGTTTCCAGAATGTTCTGTAACTCCACCTCCCTTCAGTGAGCATGCTCACACAGCATGTTTCTGGAATGATCTGTAACTCCTGCCCTCTTCAGTGAGCATGCTCATGTGGCATGTTTCTAGAATGATCTGTAACTCCACCCCCTTTGGTGTGTATGTTCAAGCACCCTGTAATCCCAGTATAAGGAAGTTCTCATTTCTGGAGAAGCACTCCAACTTCCAGTATGAACTCCAAGCCCATTGGCGGGCCTGTTAGCATAATAAAATTTTTTCACCACATCTTCCAGTGACCATTGGATTCTTGAGTCTTCAAACTTCGACCAAGAGCTGTGACACTCGGCCGTAATACTCAGCTGTGCCTCAGAGCTGTGGCACTTGGCCATGACACTGAGCTGTAACTCTTGGCTATCACCCTGAGCTGTTCTGCTCTCCACAACAGTGATGGTCTCCAAAGGGCATGCACCACAGCACTCAGAGTGAGTGCACTGTCTGATCCCTGGGCACCTGGGTGCAGACAGCATCAGCCCTGAGCTAGCATCTCAGCACTAATGTCACAATGGCTCTAAACGGCAGGCTGCAGGGCAGAGCCACAGGCAGGTAGGACCTGGGGCAGGGCATCTGCTCCAGGGGTGCACGGGGGAGAGCTGGGACCTGACAACCAGCTCCTCACCCGCTCTGCACACACATCTCCCCACCCAAGGCCATGGTGACCAAGGAAGTCCCCAGCACCTCAGAGCCTCTCACCAAAACACTCACACCCCAAGTGTCCCTGTCCTCAAATGCACCTGTACACTCACTCAGACACACCCCCAGCCCCCGAGCTCCCTCCCTGTCACAGGTACCACTGAAGCTTTTGCACACCCTGCCCGGGTCCAACAGCTCCCCCAGATGTCAGCTGCCCACGGCTCACAGAGGCCTCAGCTCAGCTGCTGTGTAAGGGCCACCTAACAGGGTCCCCAAGAGCCAACTTGGGCAAGACAGATGTAGGATTCAGATATGAAGCGGTGATGAGGATGAGACGATGTAGTGGTGGAGGTGGTAACAGCTAGTAGCTATCATTTCCTTTGTATTAAGTATTCGTGGGTATGCTTTTGGTGTTTTCCCTATTTATCCTCACAATAATCTGTGGTTCACAGTGGGGAAGTCACTTTCCTGTCTGGGGCAAATGAAACAGAGTTCTCAGAACCCTGGCTGAGCTCCCTAGGACCCCAAAGAGGCAAGAAGTACTTGTTGAACTGCTGAGAATTTGGGGAAAGTCTCCATTCTCTGAAAAACCACAGTGCTGTCACCAGCACACCCAAGGGCTTGCCCAGCCTCCAGCTTCCCGAGCACCAACCTGGCACCATCCAGCTAGCTGTACCCTCATTCTCCTCCGATCATTCCCAGCGCTGGACCATTCCATCAGGGAGCAGGTGCAGGTATGAACAGCCACACCGCCATGGGGGGGGGGGCAAAGATGCTGCGGCCTCACTCAGCATGAGGGAGGCACAGAGGCCCCAATGC
This sequence comes from Petromus typicus, assembly GCA_004026965.1. Taxonomy (NCBI): domain Eukaryota; kingdom Metazoa; phylum Chordata; class Mammalia; order Rodentia; family Petromuridae; genus Petromus; species Petromus typicus. The sequence goes on along the minus strand of PVIR01017708.1, from coordinate 21,079 downwards.
TCTGCCACACACTGGCCAGAGGGGCTGCATAGCACAGGCAGGTGTGCCAGCCCACTGGAAGGCAGGGCAGTGACACAGGCAGTCTCTCCTATGCCCAGGCCCTCTCTACACAGCCATGCAGAAATTGTCCACAGATATTCATAGGGACTTTGCTCATAAAACAACCAATGGAAACATCAGGTTAAGCAAACTGGCGGGTGCACACCATGGAATCCTAGCCAGGAGGAGGAGGAAGGGGCCCTCGGCCCACGCAGCAACTAGGAACACCACCCCACCTCTCGGCAGATGCCCAGCCCAAGGCAAGCCCTGGCTTGCGGAGGGGATGACAAATTATGGCATCCATGGTGTTAGTTTCATCAAGTGGAAAGAGGAAAATATCCTTTGGAAAGGATGATCATGAAAAGGCTGAAAAACTGCTGGTGCAAGAAGCCAGGGAGAATCACTCTGAGTCCACAGACTACATCTATGCAAGAGGAAAACTACATAGTGGAGGTCAACGGGGAGTGGGAGATTGTCCACTTGTGCAGTTTATGCTGCACGAACTCGGAAAACTCCATGCAGCACAGCTTTCCTGGGGACAGATCACACATCAGAAATAAGCACTATTATCAAAAACTCCCTGGCTGTGTGATCTCAGGTGATTACTCCACCTCTCAGTTCCTGCCTCCTTCCTGTGAAGGTGGCTGATCTGAACCAACCTGTGTCTTCCCCATCGTCATCGTCGTTGCAGGGAGAACACCCAGCAAAAGCTTCCCTGCAGTGTCTGGCATGGTTGGAGGGCTGGGAGGGCTCTTCCCAGGTCACTGCAGGACATGGCTGCTTGGAGGCCATGCCTGCTGCAACACTGGGTTAAGACCAGTAGGCAATACTGGGCCAGGCCAAGGTGCAGCGTGGAATAGCAGCAGTAGTCAATCCCTTCCCAGAAGGGAGGCAGAGTGGCGCCTGTCCCATGGCATCACAGGTGGACTTTCAAACCATCCACCTGGCTTCTCTTTGTTCTTTTTGTGCAGAGACCCTTCGTGCCCACTAGAGGTCACATTACAGCCTCTCCCAGCAAGTGGAGACAAAGGAAGCTCCTGGGCTCACAGCTCCTGGACCTGCGTTGGCAGACATTGCCCTTCAGGGTCAGGGACTGCACAGCCCCAGAAGGAGGCAGGTGTGTGTGGCAGGTGACAAGCTGTGACCCCTCCTCTGCTCTGCAGTACAAACATCAGTCCCACAGAGTTGGACACAGGGCCCAGGGCACCCCACACAGGTCACCCCAGAACCCCACAGAAGAGACCTAGACACTGGAGCAGCACAGGCGCCATAGGCAAGTGCCACTGCTGAGGGCCAGGCCCTGCTGTCTCTGGAGTGCTGGCCCTGAGGTGCACTGCAGGGGTCCAGGCTTGGCTGCGGCGCTGATCAGGGTGGGGTGTCTGCTGCCAAGGGGCAGGAGACAGACACTGGCACCCATGCGGGACAATTCAGCTTTTAGCACATTCTCAGCTCTGGAAGGAAACTCGCATACTTGAAATTCTGCCCTCCAGCCCCCAGACGTGACCACTATCCTCTAGGTACCAGTGATTTTAAACATGTGAATTGCTAAAAACTTCTCTGCATTTTTGTATTTTACCTAAATACCTCGTCTCATTGTACTAAACTTTCTGCAGCAATCCACAGGCGACCCCACCCAGCCCCTCTGCACAGGTGGCAATCGGACACCTGCCACCTCCTGTCTGATGCACCTGCCTCAGCCTGCGCCCTGCCTGCCATCCTGTCCCAGTGCTGCTCTCAGGAGCCAGCACCTTCCAATGGGCACAGTCTCCCCAAAGCAAATGCCCCACCTGTGACCCTGCTTCCCTGTCACTGCCATCGAGGAATCTGAGTGCACCTCCATAGAAAATGCTCTTCTGGGCACTGTGGCTCATCTGCAACTGCAGCTACTCAGAAAGCTGAGCCAGAGGACCACAGTGTGAGGCCACTGAAAGTTGGGACAAAATTTTTTAAGGGGCAGAAGCCAGGGTAGAGATGTAGCCCAGAATGAAGGCCTTGAGTTCAGCCCTCAGTACTTCTTTAAAAAGGCCAAGCGAATAATGTAATTAACAGGCCAGGCTGGGATGAGCACTTAAGGACTTTCACATGCTTTTATTACAAGAATGTCCCTTCAGGAAAGAGGACACAAGCACAGGTTCTTGGCACACATACTGGTTGCTGGCGATTTCTGCTCTTACTCACCCTGCCCTCAGAAAACAACTCATGTGGCCAGGGATGTGGTACCACACCTGCCTCAAAAGCATAGAGTCTTGAGTTCAACCCCTGGTACTGAAGAAAAAAGACAGAAAAAGAAAACTACTCACACCGGCTTGGAAGACCCTGTGGCTCCCTGACCTGAGGGTACCAGCTGGGGCAGGGACACACTTGGACTTGTCATCCCCCAGGGTGGAGAACTGAAACCTCCCTTATCAGGAGATGGCACAGACAGCGTGGCCCTGTCTGCCCCTTCTCACAGCCCGTGTCACTCAGGAAACCAGCTTTCATCTGAACAACACCCTATACAACATGCCTTCAGACCAGATATTAAGAATGGGAAGAGAAACAGCCACGCACACCTCAGGCGATGCCGTCCCAGGTGACGCACACCCGAGAAGCTGACTCTTCGCCCAGTGGCTGACCTGCTAGTACCATCCTCCACAGCCAAGGACCGAAGACAAAGGGCAAATGTGTTGCCGTGCAAGTGGGCCAAGTGAGTTCAAATACCCAGGCTGTCAAGGCAGACTGAGCAGATCAAAGCCTGTCTGACCCAGGAGCCCCAGGCATAAGCGCCTTCCTGCCTGTCCTGTTACTGCTGTCACCAACCCCAAGGCTGGCGGTGCAGGGCACTGGGCTGTGAATGGCAAGCACTCCCCGAGTACCGAGGAAGCTCGCCGGGTGCTTGCTCTTCACACTGAGCACACATACTCCAGCCAGACCCTCCTCTCCGTGGGCATCCCGGGAGTACTGCATGTTAACGCCAGCTTGAGGGAGTGGGGAGGACGGGAGGGAGGGTGCGGAGTACGAGGATTCAAAAGCACCGCTCAGCAGCCCTCAACTAGTCTCCAGGCCACAGAGCACTTCCGGGACACAGGGAACACCCCATTCCATGCACTTCAGACTGCATGAGCTGCCTTCTAATCCTAGAGCACCAAAATGGCAGGTGAAAAGCACTCACAGTGCTCATACGGGAGAAAAGCCACACTGTCCCACGTCTGCCCACTGTCTTCCCAGTCAGGTGCCGTGTGGGTCCTGCTGGTCCCGCACTGTACTATGAGGGCTCTTCCTGGGAGCCTGCCTTAGCAAGACCCAACGATGTCCACAGCCATTTGTTTTTTATTTTTCATCACAGGGGACTGAACCCAGGACCTCACGTTGAGCCACATCCCCAACCCTTTTTCACATTTTGAGACAAGGTCAGGGTAAGTCAACCCTCCTGTCTGAGTCTCCTAAGATGCTGAGATTGCAGGCATACACCACCACACTGGCTTCATCTACCATTCTGGACCCTTACCTGCAGTGCAGTGACAGGGTATTTGCTGGAAGCCACTGGTGTCCAGTTGGTACATACAGAATCTATCCCTGAGTAACTGAAGGAAGTGGCTAAGGACACTTCAGAAAGGAAAAACCACCCAGGTTCTCGAGTGACTGTTGGCATCCTGCTGGCCTGCAGGCCTGGGTGGGATAGTGGCCTCACCTTCCTGGCTGCCAGCCCAGCCTGCCATCCTCCAGGCCTCACAACAGTGGGACAGGCCTCAGCGCCCTGGACTCGCTAGAGCCTTGGCTCTTTTGGAAGTTACTAGTAGAAGCCATTTAAATGCCCCAACAGTAGAAGCAGGCTACACAGTTTAGATTTGAGGGCATTTTTAATCAGAAATACATCTCTGGATGCTCATTACCTGACTAAGGGGATGCTGCCGATGGGGGAGGACCCTCAGAGTAAGCCACGAGCTCTGAGTGAAAAACGCGTTTTCTTCCATTTATATCAACAGTGGTGAAACTTACAGAGCCACAGTCTGCACCCAACAGTCCTAGGTCGTCACTGTCCTATAGCTGCATGGTCACAGTAACCATCATCCTCAAACTGCCTCATTTGAAAGAGTGACAAAGATTTTAGGCTCAACTCTGCAGAAAATGCTAGAAGCTGGGACCGAGCCTTCACACATAGCTGGAGGTGCTCCTAGAAGCAGCTGGGTGACCCCTGGGTGGCTCTGACCTCACAGGTAGGAGACCCTCCTCTGCCTACAAGGGCATCAACCTTCTCTACCTGCCTCTCTGCCTTAACCTGAGTCTTGACAGAACCTGCCAGGGCAGTATGCCACACAAGGACCTTGCCACAAAGGTCAATTCTGCATCTGGGCAGAGTACAGAGTTGCCAGTGAACAGAAGCTAGGACTGTGGAACAGGGAGAAATTCACCAGAAAAGCATTTCATGGAACTTCCATGGTTTTCTCTAAGCAAAGGCAGCACATGACTGGCAGGGGACCTCTCACCAGCAGGGTTAGGTCCTGAGTGCCCAGAGGAGGCCTCAGGGCAGCCCAAGGGCACCAGCCAAGGAGAGGAGGCGCACACCAAAACCCACTGAGGGCTGAACAAGCTGTAGTATAGGAAGCCTGAGAGAGATTCCAGAAGATCTCTGTCCTCTGGAGACACCTTGGCTGGAGGTCTGCAAATACAGGAATTACTAGCAGGGACACAATGCCCAAAGAAAACACTGGCACCCGGGGTCTCTAAGTTGCAGAGTCTGAAACATCCTGGCCCCCAAAGGGCACGGCCCCACTGTCCCGAAGGCTGAGCTCTCCCCGCAACGGGCTGTAGAGTGGACCTGTGCAGCTACACTGAGCTACACCTGCATGTGCTGTGCAAGGAAATGAGGGCAGTGTTGGGCCAGACCTGTGCCCGGAGACTGGCACCCCACCAGGGCCAGGCAACTGGGCACAGAGCAGATGCAGAGGAGGGGAGGTGGGGTGTGCAAAAAGCACCTGCCTAGAACAGCTGCAGGACAGTCCAGGGTCAGGAAAAGCCTTGACTCTGAAGCTGCGCGTAGTCAGCATGGCATCAATCCAAGGTACAGCTCGCTGGAGGCTGCGTGGGTGGGTGTGGGTTTGTGTGTGGGTGTGTGTGTGTGTGTGTGTGTGTGCGCGCGCGCGCGCAGTGACATTCCTCAGTGGCCAGTCTCACCAGCCTGACTTCTCAGACAGAGGAAGAACTGAGGTGAAATGCCTGTGACCAATCCGAGCAAGTCACTGGTAGAATGACTGGGAATTCTATCAAGGCTGCCAACACCAAACCTGTCGATCTGCAAGTGCCAGGAGCTCCTGTCTACGCACTGTCCTCGCACCTCCACCCAGGCGGGATCTTTTCCTTACCACCTCCCCAAGCTGCACAGGTGTCCAGCAGGGCAGGTGGAGCAGGACACCTCACCTCTGCTGCTTTTATCTGCTCAGGGGAAAACTCCTGGCTCTTGCACCACAGTCCTCCCCGAAGGAGGGCCCACTTCCCCTGGAAGATGGCCAACTCAGCAGGGACACAGTTCCCCACCTCCATTCCTACACACCTACAACCACTCCTCGAAGTCAGATCCCCTCTGGTCAGTTCACTCTCTTTTTACTATTTTTACATGCTCAGTTTTTTCCTTCATGGTTACCAACAATATACAGGAATATGTTACACGCTATACATAGTGTCTCAGGGGCTGGGCTGGGCCGGGAGCCTGGCGAGCAGGTGCGCGTTCTAGAGAAAGGCTGCATTTCCAAAGTGCATGCTGCTTCCATTCACAGCGGCAGGGTCGGCACCAGGCTGGCCCTCGGCAGGTGCGGCGGTCAGGAAGTAAGAGACTGGATGTTCTTAAGCATCTCATCGAAGGCCTGCGGTGATGGAGCATCTGCGTTCCGGAAGGAGGCCCGAACCCGGCTGTACAGGCTAAAGGACTTCAGCTCCAGCCAGATGAACCCAAAGCGGTCGTCGTCAAACAGGATAAAGACGCCTGGAGTGCGCTCTGGGCTAGTGAAGCCATGGCCAGCAATGAGACCTGTCCCATAAAAACTGGAGAGAAAGAGGGACAGTGTGAGGGGAGAGGGGCTTTGGGCAGGCACAGTGTTCTCAGGGCATCCTTTTGCCGTGCTGGCCACTACCTGTATACCAGGTGCAGGCCAAGACTCAGCAGGCCAGCAGTGCCGGAGATGACCTGTCTTTGCAGGAGTTGCTAGAGGCCTACGTGACACTCACTGACCAGTGCAGTAGGTGCTCTGGATACACGAAGCTGGGGTTTGGGCCACTTGGGGAGCTCGTGGGCTGGGACCAGGCTGTGCCCGGACCTGGGTCCTAACTGACCACCAGCTCCCCTGGCCGAGGTAGGCACCCTGGGAAGGTGCGCCTGGGAATTCTGCTTCAAGGTACAGCAGGCCTCAGCAAACAAAGATCTTAATTTCTGGGACTGTCATATCTCCTAGTGAACAAGACAGACACGCAGGAGACACTGCATGCCACTGGCATTAATTGGAACTTAAAGAGACCCACTAACAGCTCTGAGACCACGATTAGTTTAAAAACAGCTCTGTTCTTTCTAGGAGAACCGTGCCACCGGGGCCAGCCTTGGATCCGCAGGCCAGGAGAGGCAGAGCAGCCCTGCAGTGCAGAGACTCTCATGTGGGCCAAGCAGTAGCTAATGGCACATGGCAAACACACCACAGGTATTTCCTACACAGGGCACAAAGGTATCCCTTGCACAGGGAAGCATTCAGGGCTATTGTCTCACAGCCTGGGAACTGTCCTGCTCCTCCACCAGGGAGGGACTAGCAGCCAGACGGCCATGGCATCATGTGACCTGCGTGTGTGGGCTCCACGCTGGCCACGTGGTCCTGTGAGTCGTAAGATACGTATAGAAATAACAAAGCTGTTTCCTTTTATGGTCATTCAAAAATTTCCAACAGTTGCAGTTACACAGGCTGCTTATTTGCAGGCCTCTCTGCTGAATCGAGTTAGTCCTACTCTCAAAGAATGAGAAGAAAACACTTTTTGCACCATAAAGCCTCTTTTAGTTGCCTAGATCTGTCCTGGGAGCTTGGCACAGGACACACGTTACCCTATAATGGTGGCTAACTGGGAACGCCCAACAGACCAAGCAGGCATGGGACAGCAGCCATCCAGAGCCTGGGTACCTGTGATGCCAGGAGACAGAAAAGGTGGCTCTCAACGGGGATACAGTGCCAGGCATGTGTCACCAAGGAACTGAGCCCTTTACTTCATTCCATTTTAGGTGACTTCAGCCCAGAGTACAGAGAACTGGGTCACAACAGCCTGGGGAGCAGGGGAGCAAGGCCCATGGCAGCAGCCAAGGCAGAAACATATAAGCAAATTCAAGCAAGGGTGAGCGGTTACCGGCAGGTTTTGCCAGGTCACTGATTCAATCCTGTGCCTGCAGGGAGGGGCATGGTGCCCACCTTTCCCTGTGCCAGTGAAGGCAATGGAAAAATAACAGAGCAGGGAGGAAAAGAAACCCCAGGGCGCTCAGCAGGCCATGTTTGGGCTGCACAAACAGCAGCAGACGGCAGCCACACAGAGAACTCCTGGGCAAGCTGCAGGCCTGGTTCTTATGGGAGGGCCCTATTCCTCACTGTCCACCTGCCAAGCTGCATGGCTAACTATGAAGTCACAGTGTCGCTGTTCATGTCACTAGAGGTGCCAGGAGTCTCTGCTCTATGCGACTGGGAAGCCCAGGGAACAGTGCCGTCAGCTCAAGTGCTGGGTCCTCAGGCCCTGCTGCTGGCGCCCCACCGCAGGCCCACCCCGTCCACAGTCCTCACCACATTCGGCAGGTGCGTGGGTAGTCCTCGTTCCTAGAGCTTACGCCCATGGGCAACACGAATGACTGTGCCTTGCCAGGCTGGGCTGGCTGCTCAGCTGCAGCTGCACCATCTGCAAGCTTCCCAACATCCTCAGCGGGCACAGCATCTGCTTCCCTGGCTGGCTGCTCCCGCGGCAGGGCAGGGACCTCACTGGCCTCCCGCTGCTGCTCCTGCCGCACCTGCTCACGGACCTCCAGGACAATGCGCGAGAGCTCATTGAAATTGCGGAGATTCTCAGCATCAGGCAGCTGGATGCGGTGTCTCAGGTCGATCTCCACTGTCTGCTGCCCCGCCGGGATGTTGGGGTCTCCCTGGGAGCAGGCAGGTGATGGTCAGTGCTACTCAGACACCCAGAAATACTGCATGGCCTCCAGGCCACAGGGACCTGGCCCACAAGCACATGCTGGCTCTGCAGCCAATGTGCAGCAATTCCCACAGGGTCAAGGTTAGATGCCCTTGAATCAGCAGCCAGTGGGCGACCATGAGGGGTCTGTGAAGATGGACGCCGGTGCTGATGACCAGGCAGCCACATGCACACCCACACCTCGGCTCAAATCCTCAGGGCAACTGGCTGAGGATCTTCACAGGGTCTGGAGCAGGGCGGCAGCCCCAAGGGCAGCCCATACCTGCATGTCTGGAAAGGGCAACTCCTGAGCAAACTCCCAAAGTACCAGTCCTGCAGCTTCGCACGGGGACAGGGAAGCGAAACCAGGGGTGAGGAACATCCTACCATTCCGGGCACGGTCCTAGACTGGGCCCCAGTGGACAGGGGGCGATGGTAAAGCTTAGAGCTTCTGAGGATATACACAGCCCGCTGGCACACGTGCCAGGCGCAGAGAGAACCAGGGGCTCAGGGAGCTCCATGTGCCCTCGAGGCTCATAAGCACTGTCTGCCAGAAACCACCAGGCCCTCTCAGGTGACCTGCATTGTGGCACAACCACGACCCAGCCCAAAGCAGCCACAAAGAATGACTGGCTCGTGCCAGGAAAGAGCATCACCTGAGTTCACAGCATGACCACGTGGGCAGCTCCTCCCAAGCTGCCAGCCTTCATGGCTGTGAGCTGCCCACCTGCGCAGAGCTCCACTACGGCCGCACAGTGCCTCAGCAGGAGCGCAGGGAGCCTCTCCGAGGCCCAGGACAACCTGCACTCATGGCTCCCAAGGGGAGGAGCTTAGGCAGGGATCACCTATGGATCCACCGCCAAGCTAGGCCCACAGGGCTGAGCATGACATGGACAGGGCTGGGCCTGCAATGACCTCATGTGCCAAGTGCAGTGACTGCACAATCAGGCGGAGCCCACATCATGGCACCCTGGGGGCAGCCATAGCTGGCAGCACTCACCGTGATCTTGGTGCCCCGGACATGGTGGCCATGGAAGCTGAGCATCACGATCTCAAGGCCGTGGCTGCCGTAGGTGCCCTTGAAGAGGCCGGGTTTGATGAGGTCATCAGGGTGGCTGGGCGGGAGGTAGATCCGGCGGTAGGTCAGGCAGTTGCTGTGGGGAGCAGGCAGAGGGCATCAGGGCTCCCCCAGCTGAGCAGGACCCTCCGGCCCCTGGCATGGCACCCCACCGGGCTCAGAAGCAGGGACAGGAAACGCCACCCTCGCCCAGCACAGTGCAGGTGCTACCGCCGCCCACACTCACTCGTACTGACTGGTGTAGATGAACTTCATCAGAATGAGCTCCTGCATGTGCTCATGGAAAATGTCCTCCAGCGTGCGTCCCCACTCCTCCCTCAACCATGTCCGGAACTCCTGCAGAGGAGGGTACACAGTCCCTGGGACAGGAGCCAGAGGTGGCTGCTGCCACACCGAGTGCCCATCCATCCGTGAGTGGGCACGGCACCCAGGGGCCTCCTGTGCCAAAGTGCACCACTGGCACGAGCAAACACCTGGCCTCACCTGCCCAGGCAAGTGTCCCACCGGGGACAGGAGGTGGCTACAAGGACCCAGCTCCACACCCCACAGCTCGGGCTCAGGGCAGGATCCCTCTTAGGAAGCCCTGAAAATCTGTCAAGGCTGCCATGAGCAGCATTGCCAGCCTCCTGCAGTCTAAGAGGAGGCTCTTAGTGAAGTCCCGCACTAAGTCCTCCTGGTGCAGTCTCCTCTCCAGGGCCTTCATGTCAGTGGCACACGCTCACTTGAGCGTATGTGAAATGGGAGCGAAGGTTACAACACTCTGTAACCAGACAGTACGCAGCATGCCCGTGCCCAATAACCCCACCATCCGCATCTAGCCCTGTGGGCACAGCCCTCTGCGGCTTGACTGGGTGTGAGAGCTCTGACTACCTGGAGTGAGCTCTGCAAACAGAGCAAATGCAACTTACAAAGACAAAGAAAGTAAACCACACTCTGCTGGCTGTGCTAATGCCCTGCTGCCCTGGTCCAGAGCCACCAGGTCAACAGACAGAGCCAACTCACACTAGTAGCACAAACCAGGGAAATTAAATTTTCACACATTTTCCCTGTAACACCCCCAAAAGCTTGAGACAGGATGGACATCACGCAGTACATAGAACAGTAAGACTGCTGCTGAACTTCACAGACAGCACTGGAGGGAGACAGTATATGCACCTTTAGGGAGAGTCAGAGATGTGTGGGAATGAAGGGCAGGTGCCGGCGGGCCTGGACTCAGGGCCTGGGGCCTGTCAGGCGTATGGCACAAGCTCTTCCCTATCCCCTACTCTCCCAGGTTTAGCACCCAAGAACCAGTTACTTCATCAAAGCCAAAGAGCCTCCACATCAAAGAAGACCAACAGCTCCCAGTGTTCTGTGTTGGTCAGCCTGACATTATTGGGGCAAAATAACAGACGAAGTCCACACAGGTATCCCTGAGTTATCAGGCTCACGGTTTTAAAGGCTTCGGTCCATGCTCTGCCAGCAGGAGCATCAAGGAAGAAGGTGCAGCAGAGGAAAGCCATTTCAGTCACTACATCCGGAAGCAGAAAAGGGAGCCAGAGAGCAAGGGCCAGGTCCAGACGGTCCCCGAGGCTGCACCCTCATGACCCACACACCCACCAGCAGTGAGCTCTCTTAAGCCAACCAAGCTGCCCCAGAGCACAGTCCACTCCCACAGCCCACTCCCCAAGCCAGTCAGCAAGGTGGCCGTGCCAAAAGCACCAGCCTGACCACCGCCAGCCCAGCAGATCTGGCCAATTTCCAAGCCAAGCACCCCCCCCCCCAGGGGAAAGCAGTCTTCACCCAGAGACCTCCAGCCAGCTGACACATCACAGCCTCTGCCCCGTGCCACATCGCTGAGGACCACAGAGCCAGACAGACACAAAACTCGGGCCAGACTGTAGGTCCTCTGCTTTTAGGGGGAAGGATCACCTTTGAGGACTGGGACAAAGTCTTCCAAACATACCCACAAAGGCAAAGAATGTGACAAGTAGATCCCCAAATTAAACCTGAAAGCAGCTGAACTCAGCAAGAAAGATTTTAAGACTCAAGCAAATACACAACAGATAGAAAAGCATGGCACAGGCTGAGCACAGACTTCAATGTCACCGTGCCAGGCCCCTTCAGCTGAGTGCCAGGCAGAGGGCGCCTGTACTGGGTGTAGTCAAACTTTACCCACCTGGCTGAAAGGTCAAGGTCACTAGCAATACCAACAACCCCAACACTCAGAACAGGTCTCTGAAGGTCCTTCCTACAGAGCCCTCCACAGAGCAAACAAGTATTCAACTGGACCGCCGAGAGCCAGGCCCAGGGTGCACACCTGGGAGGGGGATACCGAGAGCCTAGACACATCGACCAGAGTGACTTTTACTCACACCTGCAGCCTGAACCCTAGGACTTTTTTCCCTTTTGTGGAGCCAGGTCATGCTAAATTGTCCAGGCTGGAATCCAACTTGTGCTCCCTACCTCAGTGCTGGGTAACAAGTATGCATCACCTTGGGGCAGGGATGAGATTGTGCCACACCTGTGGGGCGGTTCCCTGTGTGCCCAGCTCTGGGCGAGCCTCATCTCGTCTTCCTGATGCCCAAACCAGCAATGGAGACCCAGAACCTACAACATAAGTGCCTCAGTGTGCTTTCTGAATCTCTGAAAGCTTATGGAGGTTCACCGCCACTGCCCCTGGGGACGGCTGGGGAGAGGACGGACCTGGCAACACTGTCAGACGCCCACCCTTCTGCTGTGGCTCAGGGTTTGTTAGATGTCCCCTGGGCCTCACACACTGCTGGGTGGGGTCTGAAGAGGGACCACATCTTGGGGTGCTAGAGCTGACTTGCCCTTCAGAGAGGTTCTGGTCAGAAGATCCAGTCAGGGGTGTGGCCTGGAGTGTACTCCCTCTCTGGCTCCTACCTTGGCTCTCTGATTCCTGTCCACCTTGATACAAGCACCCTGCCTCTGGCAGACCCCTCCTTGGAGCCTGCTGACTATGGACTGAAACCACAACAGACTAACAGAATAAACTCCTCCTCCTTGAAGATGTCAATGTCGGGAAGGGTGTCTGAGGAAAGTGACTAAGACACTCCCCATCTCTGTTCCTTCTGCAGGCACCAGTCCTCTGGCTTTAGGAGAACCACAGCAACTGGCTAAGAAACATAAGTGGAAGCCACCATGAGCACCCTGCTCTCGACGAGTCCAAGTTTCTCTTTGAAGAGCTTTGAAATGACAGCATGACTTATATTGCTGAACTTACATTTTGCCTCTGAAGGGCAAAAATTCTAAAATTTAAAAGCAATGTAAAATTAGTTTTCAGCAGGAAGCCAGATGCCCAGGCTTCCCCTACACCATCACAGTCTAGAAACCCAGACCACAAGGTCTGCCAAGGCAAGAGAACCTGGGGTCCCCTGCACCCTCCCGGGGAGAGGAGAGCTGGGTGATACTGCCTGGCTCACAGGCACTCTGTGGGCTCCTGCACACACCCACACGACACTGGTTCTGAAAGGCCTGTATTGGGTTTTCTGCAGGGACATCATGAGGCTGAGGTATGTGACGTATGAGTGCTGGTCACACAGAGCCAGTCGGAGAACACACGAGTGCAACAGTGTACTATGTAGACACCTGCCAGCCCTGCGAGGATGGGGGCTCACCTCCTGCCTGCCGCCAGACATCCTGTGGTGGTCTGTCTGGTTGCATTTGGTGGAGAACTCATCCTTCTTCACTATCTTCAGTGTCACATCGGGAAGAGAAAAGACAAACGACCAGCAGGTTAGTCGGCCACAACCTTCCTCCCCATCTGTACCCACCAGACCCATCCATGGACACCCAAGGGGGCTCTGACCAGCTGCCAAAGGACAGTGCTCAGAAGAACCTCAGCAGGAATCTTCAGGATGGATTCCGAGGCTTCACGGAGGCCACTGTGCTACACAACACACAGTTGTAGACTTCACACAGGCCGGGCAATGGGGCTTCCTATCCCCCTGATCCTGCCCAGCATGCTTGCTGGCCTCTGCCTGGGATGGCAGGGGACTGTGGTGAGCAGAAGGGGCCCACCACTCACCTATACACACTGCTAGTGCCACAGGGGAACCCACCTGGATATGGCCATTGTGGGGGCCCTTGTGCCCATACATACACTCCACTGTGGCCGCCTTCCGCTCCATCAGGTGGATTCGAAACAAAGGTTTGAATCGCATGGGGTCATCCACGTGAGGGTCATGGGGCGGCAAGTACATCCAGCCAATGATGAACAAGCCATCCACCTGTGGGAGGAGAGGTCCAGGCCATGCGTCACTTCCACCTCCCTGTATTCACTGGCCCCAAGCTGGAGCCACAGGTGCCAGCATTCAGAGCTCAGGTCCTGCAGACCTGCGAAGTCTGGCAGTTTGGAGAGTCCAGGTATAAGGACCCGAGGCCACTTGACCCTGTGTTCACAAAGCCTAGGACACAGGGAGGAGGAGGAAGAGCAACGTACAAGTAAAGTCTGACCACTGAGAAGTCACTGGACAGAAGTTCTTCTGAGCTCCCTTGCTGTCAGACAGGGCCAAGGTGGCGTGTGTCCCATAGAAAAGGCACTGAATTCTCACCCACACAGGTCTCCCCGACTCACCACCACGTTTAGGAGTCCTCCATATGGCCCGATGTCTGGCTGCCACAATCCCAAAATGTGTCTGTATCTGTGAAGCACTGTGGGGAGAGAGGACGGGCATCCACTCAGACCCAGCAAGGGGAGAGGAGGACTCAGGGGAGGGGTGTGTCGCTCAGCCAGCCTACTGCAGGGAAAGGAGAGGGGGCTTGAGGTGACCACCTGCCCTGCACAGAGCACCCCATGACTCCGCATGCACCTGAGTGCAGGGGGTGGGACCTGAGCCAGCAGCAGCAGAGGCTGCTGTGACTCGGGAGGCGCCACAGTGGTTTCTGAGCACTGACTGCACCCCCCCAGAGGGCCCCCAGGGCAGGGACAGTAAGCATCCGCAAGATCACAGCCTTGTGTGGGCAGGGAAGGGACTGCACACCACACACCGGTGTGAGAGGCATCAGTCCCTTTGCCCCTCAATGGGGAGGGTTCTGAAGGACATGGCACCGAAGCCATTGGGCCCGGCAGCTCCCCTTTCAGATCAGCCAGAATCTTTAGAAGACAGCAGAGGTGTCTCATACTTCACGGCCACTCACACCTCAGGGTCTGCATCCATGACAGGGCCGGGAGCTACAAACCAGCGCTGGCTTGAGCCAGGGAAAAGCTTGTGGGAGCGGCCACACTGACAACGTTGGCCCTTGCACCAAAATCTAAGTCAGCAGAGGGACAGACAGAAGGAGGGTGAGTGGGCTGGGCAACAGACATGACAAGGAAGTGCAGATGAGTGCACACAGGAGAACGTGATGGAAAGGAGTGTTCACAGGGCAACTCCTCCAGCTCCTCCACACACACGGTAACACCCAACAGCACGACCCCTTGCTCCTTCCTCTCCACCTTACTGCTAACAATGTCTAATTCTTTCCAGAACTCATCTTGATGTCACAGCTTCTAGAAAGCCACTCCCTTGTGATAATTCCAAAGTCAAAGTTCCCTATTTTGCTGAAAAGTACCACCAAAAAATAAAACTATAGGGCTGGGGATTTAGTCCAGTGTTCCAGCACCTGACTTGCAAGTTCAAGGTCCTGGGTTCGATCCCCAGTAATCAGATACAACAGTGTCTGGTGTGGTGGGTGACTCACACTCACCAGCAATCAGTTCCACATACTACAGGGCTGTGGTGGCTCACGCCTATAATCCCAGCATGTGGGAGGCAGAGGCAGGAGGAGTGCTGTGAGTTTGAGACCAGCCTGGGCTACATAGTGAATTCAGGGCCAGACTGAACTACAAAGGAAGACCTTATCTCAAAAAAAAAAAATTGGAATGGGTGTGGTGTTGATGCATGCCTGTAATCTCAGCACATGGGAAGCTGAGGCAGGAAAATCACAAGTTTGAGCCCAGCCTGAGCTACATAGCTAGACCTTTCCTCAAAAACCAAAAGAACCAGGAGCACTGTGCTCAAGGCTGGCTGGACTTGCCACCTGGTGTCCCAGATAATATCATGACTACACTGACTGGGAGGATACAGCTCCACAGCCTCTGCTTACTTAAGTCAAGGCAGACATGACCCCTCAAAACCAAGATTGTCCAAAAGCAAACACATTCCTTCAAAAGACAGCAATCCAGAAATCACACTAGAATTACGCAGCCATGAGTAGGTGGAGCGTCAAAACCTATGGAGTGGCCGCCACTTCTGTGAATAGGCACCAGCCCAGGAGCCATGCCACTGTGCTCCTCCGAATCAGAGTCCAGAAAGCAGCCCCTGTGCTATCCCACAGCAAGGCCCAGCGGCAGGTCCAGGAAGAAGAGTTTTGTTTAGGGCATGAAAAGAAAACAGTAATGTTTTGTCACCATTTGCAGGGGAAAATGGAGAAAGTTAAAGAAACTATTTCAGCGCTGTTTTAGAAAAATACACACAAGGCACATACAGGGAAGACTGTATTCTATGATGAGGGAAATGACTTCACTGATGACATTTTAACTTCACCCTTGGTGCATTAAATTATAAATAACCCATGAGCAGGAAACCCCTTTCCTTCACCATAAACTATCATAACAAGAAACTGATAACTCAATGTGGAGAGGAGGAACAAGTTGGGAAGAAACAAAGTCAAGAAGCTGGATGTCTCCACAGTGAGCATGACAGAGGCAGCAGAGGCCCAATGGCTGGCTGGAGGCTGCCTGGGTCACCACCAGGTCGGCCTGGCTGTACTCAGCACACCGCTTTCAAGACTGGGCCACACCCAGCCCCCAAGATGGAGCCACCACCAGAACCAGCCCAAGGAGCCCTGTCTAGGCCTCTGCTCACTCCTCTCTGGTCACAGATGAGCAGTGTGACAGACGCCCCAGGGCAAAAGCAGGTAGCTATGCAGAACCCTGTTTATATGTTCAGATTGTCAATAAGTGAGATACAGCCCACAAGTGGCCCTACCTTCACCCCAGCAAAACTGCAATGAATAGGGCTCCTAAGAGCAGCTTCTGTATGCGAAGCAAAAACTACAAGTGTCACTCGCAGGACCTGGTAAAGTCCTCACCCACCCCATTGCCCTCTGGAGGCGCCTCTGCACCTGCACTGCTTAATGTTATCTCTCGGCCAGAGGGCCAGGGCTGGTGGCCCACAAGGTAGCTCGGAGCTGGAACCCGGCAGCTGCCCCCTCCACCCACACACACTCTGGCGGTCCATGTGTGGGCCAGGAGTGCCCACATTCTGTGAGCCTCAAGCACTCCGAGCACTGCCAGGGAGACTGAGCACCTGTCGGCGCACCCCCACCACTCAACACCAGCTCCTCTGCCCAACAGCATCCCACATGCAGGTTTTGGGTTGAGGCTGTCATGTTTAGGAGGCCAAAGAGGCAGTCCTAGCTGACTACACCCACAGAAATGCAGGCCCCTGGGGACTCCCCTGAGATTTTCTAAATTCCCAAGTGTCCTGCAATGTCTTCTAACCCCACCAAACTTGCTACCCTCCTGCCTCAGCCTCCTGAGTAGCTCAACTTATAGGTGTGCGCTGCCATCTAGGAAACTGGGCCTTTCCAAAGCTCAGCAGGGAGTCTGCTCCAAACAGCAAGGCTAGAGCAGGGTCACTGGATGGGCTGTATCAGGCGAAAGGGCTCACGTGCCTCTGGACACGGAGTCCAGCCCTTGGAGCAAGCCAGGTACAGTCCGTGTCTTTCTTGACAACGGAAGTTGCTCACCAGAGGTCTCACAATTCTGAGCCTCAATTCCTGTAACTACAGCCAAAGCGGCAAGAGTCCATTCTAAGCATGAACTGCAGTTGCCTGTATTTGTTTCCATATACGCGTGTTCTCCTTAAACTCGAACACATTATTCATATGGGATCGAGAAAAGCTTGAACAATTGACTTCAGCACAAGATGGAAAGGTTTTAGGCTCTCTGCTCCTCTACCCTCTAGCCTGCTTAACCTCTGCAGGAACTACCCCTCTGTAAGCAGCAGGTGCGGCATCAGAGTGACTCCACCAGTGCTGCCCAAGACCGGCCCCTGTGCAGCTGCCCAGGCTCCCTTGGTGCTCACTGTCACTGCAAACCCAAGCCACACTGCAGCTCAGAGAGGCCAGCTCGTCCCATGCAGCCACAGCCGTGCCCGAAGCCAAAGCAGCGGTACGTACGGCAAGTGTACACGTCCCTGTACGCCATGTGCTCGTAGTCGGGAAGGATTCTCATGAAGCGCCCCGACTTCACGCGCGGGTTTATACCTGAACAGACACAGCAGCAAAGGGCTCAGGATCGAGCCTCTTCCTCCCACCAGGCTCCACGGCATGGCGTGCAAAACCGAACACATGCTTGTGCCTAGGCAGACAGAACCTGTGTGGCAGGAGGACCCCCAGGAATGTCCAATAGCTCACAAGATCACAGGTGTCCAGGCAAGTTATGCCCATGGTGCCAGGCTGGGCTCACTGGGCCCTGAAGGGAGAGCAGGTGCTGCTAGGGGTGCTTGTGGTGACCTAAGAGGAGCCCTGCCTCAGGTTGGACACTTATCTAGGGCAGGGTCCAGGAGCCCTCTGTCCTGGGGCACGTGTGCTGTGCTTTCTGAATAAGGACAACTCTGCACCCTGAGCTGAAGCCAGTCCTGTCACGCAGAAGGCGGTAGACTGGGCCCTCCATGGAACGCAGGTGAAATTTCTTCCCCGATGCTTCTGTTTTCTCAGAGCACACAGCCCCCTGCTGCAGTATGTAGCCAGGACAGACCAACCACTCCAGGTGCAGAGGAGGAGACCTTAGGAACCACTGTGCATTGAGCCCATGTTCAAAGGGTCAGAAGACCAGGAAAAGGAAATCCCTGCAGTCCTGGCTTGCCCGTCAACGCAACTCTGCCCGGGGACACAGGTCTCTGGGCCACCCCTCAGGCTGCTCCCAGGGGTGGGATGTGGAAAGTACCCAGGCAACCCCTGCCAAGATTTGAGGCAGGACTTGGACTCAGACCTGTTCCCTGCAGGTCTCAGCCACAGAGAGCAGATGCCTGGCAAACCTGGGGAGCAGCAGGAGAGGGAAGGGCGGCTGGCCACAGAGGCAGTGAGGAGAGGCTGGGAAGGGGGCGCAGGCTGAGGGGAGACAGGACTCAAGGGACTGGGGCTCAGCCCCAGAGAAACACAAGGGAAAGCAAAGCCAGCAGAGGAAGACTGTAGATGGGGCAGCCTGAGGGCCACTCCGGTTTCCCCAAGGCTAGCCACACCTCAGCAGGGCAGCCCAGCCTCAGGGAAGCAGGACCAGGAGCACAGCCTGGGGCTGAGAACTACGGGCCCTCTAAGGCAGTCCAGGCTGCAGCCATAGGGGCGGAAAGGCCTTTCAGGTTCCTGATGCTGTATGTAACAGCTACACCAGGAACCCTGACCTCAGCAACACATGTTGAGTACATGCATCGAAGCGTGTGTACCCCATACATGTGTACAACTTCTGTGAGTCAGTCAGAAACAAAACACAAGGGCTGGAGCAAGGCCAGCGGTTGGGTGCTCCTCTAACCTGACATGAGCTATACCCCAGCACCCCACAAACTATGCATTAAATAAATAAAAATGTGGGTTCTTGAATACACACAAATCAAGCCTTTAATTCTGATAGATGGAAAACTGAAGCTAATGACAGGCGAGGAAAACCCAGCGCCCCACACCTCACTGTGCCACATCTGTGCATAGTTGGGGCCGTGACTAGCGGGTCATCACCGAGACAAAGCCAGCAAAGCCAGCAGCAGAAGTGAACTCACGCTTTGCATAGACATCCCGGCAGGACACGCCTGTGATCTCCATCTTCCGCAAGTTCTCACAGACTCCATACTCTGCAATTAGAGGCATGTATGAAAGGTTAGAATGGAAATCACGGAGTGGCACAGACAGGATGATGATGGCGGGGAAGACGGCGTGCACAGAGCCTTGGCAGAAGCCAGTTTGTGGGTCTGGTCCTGCTTTCCTCCCAGTGACTTCGGCCAAGGATGCCACTCTTCCACCTTCAGCAGTGCAATCCCCGTGAGATAATGAATCACACTATCCAAGGTCTCACCATACAAGTGGGACTTGACAATCCTAGTTTAAGCACAAGGTGGCCAGAAACCCAGCTCTTTGGAGATGATGGCTTGTACCCATGGAAATGAGGTCAGCACTAGGGTCAAAGCTTGCAGTGGCCACAGAGCCTACTCAAACCCCATTGTGGCTCAGTATTGTAGGCCTGTCGTCAGGGGCACTGGTAACATGCCAGGAAGAACAAGGGCAGGACAGTGCTGCCTGCTTCATGCTCACTGGCTGCTGCGGCACCACCACCCACCCCAACCATAAGGTCCAGGGCTCTGGCTCAGGTCTCAGCTGTACTGGGGACAAGAGGCCCGAACTGTCCCAATCCCCAGCACACACCGCTGGCCAGCACTGACACCATCAGGGCTCCCATGCAGAGCCCACTCTACTGCATGCTGCTGCAGGCCCCAAAAGTCCACGTCTTACTCTGAGAGCAGAAATAGGTGGTGATGTGCCGGCCCATAGAGGGGTACAAGCCAACGGCTGTCCAAGGGCCCAAAACTGAAGTGGGGGGGGGGCAAATGGCAGAAGGGGGCAATGAGGTTCCTGGGCTCCATGGCTCGCCTTTTCTGGATCACTCGATTTGCAGCACCAGGCTAGGATGTCACAGCCCAGCAGTCAAGTCCTGACTGTGACCCCTAAAGCCAGACTCTGCCCCAAGGCAGCGAGGGAAACCAAGGCTTCTTCTGAAAATGCCCAGAATATGACCACAGTGCAGCCTGATGACAAACTTCATCACTTCCCAGTCCCACCCAGAGGGCTGGCCGGGACAGAAGCCCCAGCCCTGACCCTCTGGGCACAGGAGGGTTCCGACAGAAGTCAAAGCAGGGCCCCATATGCAGATGTAGAGGCTCTAGACAAGGAGCTGCTCCAGAACAAAGCTCCTTGTGGACCATGGCATCCTGCCTTGCCTGCGTCCCCTGCCCACATGGAAACCAGTTCCAAGGGTCTTGTCCCTGCCAAGGAGGAGCAGCCCAAGGCACGGCCATGATCATGAAGCCCCAGGCCATGCTGCCTACCTGGCAAGATGCTACGTGTGGCTCCAAGGAGAAAAAGACCAAGCCTGGGCCTAGGCCAGAGCTGCTGCAGGAGTAACATGAGCCTGGGTGGTCACTGGAATGTCCCAGGAGCCCCATCTACCTGGTAAAGCCAGACAGATAAGCACTGGGGGAGAAGCTGGCAGGAGAGCATTCCCCTAGCACACTCAAAGCCCTGGGTTCCAGTCCCAGTATCACAGGAAGAAAACAGCCAGATTCTTGGGAGGTTGAGGCAGGAGGATTGTGAACTTGACAACTTAGCAACACTCCATAATAAAATTAAAATAAAACAACAGTACCAGAAGTGAGGACATAGCTCAGCATTCCCTGAATTCAATCTCTACTGTCACAATAAAACAAACAAACCAAAAAAACCCAGAGAGATAGGTAAATCTAATTATTAATAATATATTTACAGGGTCAGGGATTTAGCTCAGTGGTTCCGGTGCCTGCCTTGCAAGCAAAAGGTCCTAGGTTCGATCCCTCATAACTACAATGCCCACCAACAAATCAGTACCACATAACACAATGACAGGTGTGGTGGTTCACACCTCTAATCTCAGCACTTGAGATGCAGCAGCAGGAGGACTGCTGTGAGTTTGAGGCTCGCCTGGGCTACCCAGGGTGTTCAGGGCCAGCCTGAACTACAAAGTGAGACCTCGTCTCAAAAAAGAAAAAAATAATAATAATATATTTATAG